>JAKLMK010000081.1:0-129431 GCA_022813445.1 Neophaeococcomyces aloes | reverse complement strand
GAGTGATGCGTTGGGTGTGACGAGGGTTCATGGGGCTAGGACGGGGATGGTGGGTGTGTATTTTCGAGATGAGAGTCAGTGGGATGGGATGGGGTTTGATGAGGTTGATATTCGAGAGGAAGGGAATGATAGAGAGGGAGAAGGGGAGAAGGTGAAAGAGAAGAAGTTCAGGAAGTCAGGTGGGTTGAGACCTCGAGAGGGGAGGTGTGTCGCTGTTGAGAGGTTCACGAGTACCCATGTTAGGACCATGGGACAGAGTGATCGGAGGAATTGGATTTGGTTGTTGCCGGAGGAGGCGTTATGGTTGCTTGAGAGAGGAAGTCTGGACGTGCGGTGGGCAGTGGAGGATGAGAGTAGTGAAGATGAGGTAGAGGAGGAGGATCTGGAGGTGGATGAAGAGCCAGAGGAGATACGCAGCTCACATGTTCCGGACGAGGAAGCTGAAGCAGACACCCTAGCAGAGTATGCGACCAACGCTGTGGAACCGGATGCTACAAAGGAAGTAACACCACGGTTAAAGATAGGGAAGATCCCAATGAGCTTGCAAGGTGCCTACGCGAGCCTCATTGGTAAGAGCGGGTTGACACTAGAGCGCTACATCGTCTACGCCAACCTCAAACGAGCAGGATACATCGTCCAGCGTGCTCCAACATGGCACGGTCCAACCAACAATCCCTCCACCTCACCAGTAACATCTCTCACACCAGCAATACCAAACACAGACACAACCACAACCACAACCACTCTCTCCGACCAACACACAAATCCAATCACATCCCTCCTTACCCACCTCTTCACCTGGCTCTTCACACCCCGATCCACATCATCCACCAACACAACGCCAACACCCTGCTTCAACACAACATCTGGCCCTCTAGTCTCACCCCACCCAATTCACACCTACGCCTCCATCTACAGCCAACTAAACCTCGTTCCCTCCCACCTCCACAATACCTCACCCCCACCCTCCCCCTCAACCCCCCCGCTCCTCCCAACATTTCACCTCCACAAACCCTCCCTCCTCTCAACATACCGCAAGACCAACCCCCCCACCCCATCCTTCACCCTCGTCGTCCTCTCCACCAGCGGTCCCTCATCCCTCCCAACCTCAACACAGCTAGCATCTCTCCTCGCCACGATGCCGTCGGACGAATTACCGCCGACAAAGAAACTTGAGACGAGGATTAAACACGGCAAGAGGAATTTCTTGGTTGCGGTTGTGGATTCGGGGTTGGTTAGTTACATGAGGGTTTGTGCGGGCGGGTTTGAGGACAGTTTGTGGGCGGAACGGAAGTTTGGAAGTGGTGGGGGGAAGGGTAGAGGTGGTGGGAGGGGACGAGGGAGGGGAAGGGGAAGGGGACGGGGAGGAGGAGGTGGGAGAGGGGGTTAGGTTTGAAAGGAGTGGTGTTGAGGCGGGTTTGTTTTGCTTCGCTTTACTTTGATACGATACGGTTCGGTCAAGTGGAATTCTGTTTGATGCGGCTTCATGTTAGCTGGGTGTTTTTATGGGCTTGGTAAGGATGGCAAATCCGGCGTTTTCACGGGCTTGTGGTCATGCTTACATTTCTGTGGTACGACATGACATAGAAATACCTTACAGTACATACATAGATGAGATACCCCCTCTGTTTTTCGCAAGAAACCTGAACAAATACAAAATCACATCACAGCACAGCACAGCACAATACACAACATATTGCACGAGACGCTAAAGAAATCAAAAAAAATCCAAAGGTCGAGCACTAATCGAAACCAATACTATTGAATGAATTGATTTATTCATTATGAAAGATTGTTTCCCTACTGGAGAACGTCCAAATCAGTGAACTCAATCTGTGATCTGGACTGCGTGACAAAACCGGGAGTATTTCGTTCTTCCATCTTCTATAGACGTCGCTACCATTGAGGTGTGATGATTGGACGTATATGCTTGAGATGGTGTGTGCTCTTTTCTTGTTCTTCTTTCTTTCTCTCATTTTATTTTTTTTCTTTGGAAAGGAGATTTTGTTTTAGTGGGAAGCTGGGGTGTGTCTATGGATGTACTTATGTAGCTAACTATGTGTGGATCTGAGGGGTGATTGAGGGTTTGCTAGCTGTTGTAAGAGTTGTTGGTTGTTGGATTGTGGAAGAACTGCGGTCGATTTGTTCGTGGTCTGACTTTTGGATGGGAAGGCAGCTATGCTAAGTCATGAATTGTGTCGACAGAACTATCGTTAGGACAGAGGTGCTTGGTGGAGGACAACCGACTTGTCTGGGTGTGGCTTTGTGCGAATCTTTCTCGACTGCTTGCTCAGCGACGAGCAGTGGATAGCATTGCGCAGTTTGCAATTCTTAGTAGTTGACCTCCATTCATACTTTCGTAGCTCATGTCTTCATTCCCTCAGGTCATGGGTGTGCATCCTCGACTTTCAAGTATCAAGATAATCAGCAGCCATCAGCAATTCCAAACACAAATCAGCTGGGATATCCATATCTCCAACACTGGTGTTTTCTCGGTTTTTCTCGTTGTAATAGAAGTATTCAACAACCTTTTCAAGCACGATTCCACTCAAGTTCTCGAGGTGACATACTCCGCTTTGAGCTTCGCTGAAGTTGTCTATCCGATCATGTTAATATAGCTGTGTGATGGAAGAGGTTCAATAACAAACTTTGCACATCGAGCATGCGTCGAATGGTGCCAGATACACAGGCTGCCGATCGACGCACGTGGAATTCGAAGCCGTCGGCTGAGACGAGGGTCACGTAGGGTGAGAGTTCTTTATTTGTATCAGTCATTGTGGGTGTGTGCTACGTGGCATGAAATTTGTGTCAGTGATGGGGAGGTAAGTGGGAGAATCTGTGAAAAGAACAAAAAAGTAGCTTTGTGGTCGGTAGAAGTTCGGCCAGATCTTCAAACGCATTGGTTGTTACGGAGCTCTCAGAAACTCCACCCGAACGCTGATAATGTCAATCAGGACCTCAAACTTCAAGATTCCTTCCCTTCAGAACTTCTGCTTTAACCAGGCTATGTGTTGATCCGAGGAGTACTCAATGAGAATGTCCCTGTGTAGTTTCGTATCCACTAACAAGCTAGATATTGATGTGTAATGCATATGCCTCGGCTAAGTTTGAACATGGCCAGATAATGGACTCGTGCCCCTGAGGCGAACGAACTCACCAGGGCTAACGTAAGACCAGGCTATAAAGGCTCAGTGTATTCAGACAAGCCACTAGTGCTATAACAAGGAGATACCAACCAATCTAGACATGAACCCAGAAGTCGTTCAGCTCACCACCCCCGAACCAGGCATCTGCCTCATCACTCTCAACAGACCACAGAGACGAAACGCTGTAGATCCTCAAACAGCACACAAACTATACGAGGCATTCCTCGCATTTGAAGCAAACGACGATCTCAAAATATGTGTATTCCACGGTTCACATGATACGTTTTGTGCCGGTGCAGACCTCCACGAAGTATCGAAGATGACCGCTGACAGCCCGACAAACATCCAACCCGTCGCAGGTCGCAATATCGGGCCCATGGGTCCTTCAAGACTACAGGTCAAGAAGCCTGTTGTAGCTGCGGTTGCGGGCTATGCTGTCGCTGGAGGTCTTGAGTTGAGTTTGCTTGCGGATATAAGGGTGGTTGATGAAAGTGCCGTGTTCGGTGTCTTCTGTCGGAGGTGGGGCGTGCCTCTTATTGACGGTGGGACGGTCAGACTGCAGAAGGTTGTTGGATTGGGAAGGGCAATGGATATGATTCTGACTGGGCGGCCGGTCAATGCGCAAGAGGCGCTGCAGATGGGCTTGGCAAACCGTGTTGTCCCTAAGGGCAAGGTGTTGGAGGAAGCTATGGCGCTTGCGAGGAGTCTGTTGCAATTTCCACAGGGATGTATGCGCGCAGATCGCGATTCAGCTTACTATGCAGCGTATAACGCGACGAGTTTCGAGGATGCGATGCAGAATGAATTTACACAGGGATCAAAGGTTTTATCTGTGGAGAGCTTTACCGGAGCCAGCAGGTTTAGTTCTGGAGAAGGTCGACATGGCAGCTTTGGGCCACAGGGCAAATCGAAACTATGACTTTGTCAGTCCTTAGAAGGATTTTTCAATATAGTCAGCGAATGCTGTTACCACCATCTTCTTGTCCCGCCCCAAACACTGTGCGATGCCTTGCTTGCATAGCATGGAATGTCTCACAGAAAACCCTTCACTGTCCCCATCATTCGCACACCGGTAAGCTGATAACTCGCCAAGCCCGTATCTCGAAGCCCGGTCCCCGTGCAAACAGCAAAGTGAAGGTATCCACCCACAACAACAATCACTATATACAATCTCCCGCACTTTCACTCACAAAAAAGCACCCACTAGCAATAGTTGTACTTGAAGAAGGGGGTTTTCTCGACCCGAGTTGAGTTTTTGCTGTTTTGGCTGCTGGTTCGATTCGGAGTTTTGTATCATTTTTGTATTTGTGGTGTCTTTGGGACTTGTGTACTCGAGTTTTTGCTTGTTTGTTGCACAGCGGCACGGTAATATACTTGCGTCTTTTGCCTTGATGCTTTCCTCCATCTTCACTAGTCACATTTTGTCCTTATCAGGCCAAGCTCGCGTTTTCTCGTTTATAATCGACAGCTCGAATTTGCTGACGCTTCTTGAGAACGCGACGGTGTTACACCATAAATCATCACGCCAGGGGTACATTACTTTCGATTTGACCTCTCCTTGATTTCTTCATCTTCTTTCTCTTTCTCTTCCTCCCATCTTCTTCTCCTTCCTCCTAACCAACCGTAACCTCCACTATCATATCGTCCCAACCAAGACTTCAGTACAAGCCGATTGTTCTCGTGAAACTGCTTCTTATTGCAAAACTAGCCTGAGAGAACCCTTGTGATCGAACGAAGCTGTATGGATAGATCTCCACACGCGAACGACCTTTCGAGAAACCTGAGTGCAACCCAGTGAGCGACATACTAATCACGTTATGTTGTCATCAGATAGGGTAGCCAGTCAATATACAGCTCACCCGCTTCGCCTGGTCTTGTCTACTATTTCCCAACACTTCCGCCCAGGCAAAAGATACCACACCGCCGAGTGCTTGCCACGTGTGTCGAGGCAAGAGTCTTGTTGCACGACAGAGGCGTTCAGAAGACGAGCCTGTAGCTGGTGAGGCTGTGACAACGTCTATGGTAAAGATTGCTGCACTTTCAAACTGCACTCAAACCGCCATCCAGATTCAGCACAGTGTTATTCGCATATTCATTGCTGAGTAAGAATAACACTGCATCAGCAACTTCAGCCGATGAGCCGAATCGGTGAAGCGGAATTTGCTTCTCCAGTTGTGTTCTGTACGGATCGCTGAAGCCTTCAATCATAGGCGTATCGATGTATCCTGGCAGGATAACATTTGCTCGAAATGGTGGGAGCTGAGGATAGTTGGAACGAATCTCTGCAGCCTCAAGAGCTAGAGTACGTGTCAAGGCGATGAGTGCAGCTTTCGAGGCACTGTATACTGAAGTCCCCGAGCCTGAGCGAGTAGCAAGGAGGGAGGAAATGTTTATGATATTGAATGACACCGCTGGGACATCAGAAGAATGCGGTTTATGTGACTTAAGTTGCCTTCCGAAGCGGAGGTACTCTTTGAGAAGGAGTCGTGAGAGCTGGATAGGCGCTTCAATGTTCGTCTGCAGAATGTCTCTGACCTGCTCTGTCGATGTCGCTATCAGAGGTTTGGACTGAGAGAGACCGGCACAATTGATCAGTGTATTGATCGGTATGCGATTGGAGGTGTCATCGCGAAGTGCCGTCCAGAGTTCTGTAATCGCATCGGGCTCGCTGAAATTGGCTCGAACATACTTCACAGGCACTTCCTGTGCACCGAGATCATGCTGGATACGCCTGATGGTCTTTTCGCCTTTCTCGGCATCACGAGTCGTGAATGTTACAGCCGAAATGCCTTTTTGGAGAAGTCTCTTCACTACTTCGTAACCTATGCCAGACGCGCCGCCTGTCACAAGACAGCTTCTTGATGGATATTGACCGGTAGAAGGATCATCGCTTCTATCACGAACTTGTTGTTTCGAGCTCGGCGTATGTGAGAAACATCGAATGTGTTCAAAGTGAATTCGATGTGCAACCTTCGTGAGCCTGTAAGTAAGGCGAAACGAAGGACAGCTTACCAACCGTGGTAGGCAGGTGACTCGGATAGAACGCATTAACATTCTTAATGCACACGTTGGCCCCGATGATGGGCGTTAACCTTTACCATGATTGTTCCACAGCACGTGATCGAAAGTTTAGCCTCGCAGTGTCGATCAGAGCATCCACTAACTGCATAGGTACTATACTAATCACGGGCAGTAACACAATCTTCAACCGTGCTTTTTACTAGCACGCCTTAACACGCAATAACTTCGAGCATAGACTATACGTATAACTAGATCCGACTTGGTTTAGCATTAGAACAACTTCATTTCAGTTTCAGATAACTTGTACTTCAGTCTTTGAACTATGCCACCTCCAGTTTACATACCCGCCCAATAATCTTCCCACGCATTCTTCCATGCCACTTCGATCTCTTTAAGCAGGTCTCTGAAAGGAATCTGCTTGACTGCATTGTTAGAACTTTTGACTGATTCGTCGCTGTTGGTTGTTTTTGTGGCATCTGAGTCAAGGTATATGATACCATTCTTGATGCCTCGCCAGCCTTTGACCGGACCAGTGATGTACAAACCATTCGAGCAACAGAAGTTCGGCTCGGTCTCTGGCTTCGAGCAAGGATCGCGATTCCACTGCATGCGGATTTCGTAACAACCCTTGCAAAGTGCACTATCATAGGTACATACCAGGCAACTATAGTAAGGGTTGAGCTCATTCCAATTTGTGAAGGCCGTCTCTGTGGAACAGATACCGTCGCACCAAACAGTCGTGTGTTCGTCTGTGTTGATGTCGTAGTTTTCTCCATCCTGTTTGCATGAACTCGTGTGTGTTCCAGATTGTGTTTCGTCCCAGTCAGCCGACAGAGCACTTTCCTCGTCATCGTCGCGCATAGCTGGCATGTCATCGTCTCCGTCTTTGTCTACATTTAGTTCATAGCATCTACAAGAGAAGATGAGCTCACTGAATCGCTGCAGCCCGGGTATCAAGGACAGAATTCTCGCTAGCGCGTTGATGTTTATAAAATCGTTCTCTGATATGGCGTCTGTCAAACTCGCCATTATGAAGTTGAAACTGTTATTCATGACTCTCTCATACTCTGACGCTGGGCCCAACTTTTGCAACATTCTCGCCAGAACAAGATGGGAATCATTCCAATTCGAGCTCAAGATGCTTATTGTTGATGGGAGACTGCGTTGCGATAGACCTTTAACATCTAATGACAAGTGATGTTTTTCTGCGCCAGTTTTGGTTTGACAAAACTCTTCAAGCAGAATGCTTGATAGACAGCCGATTGCCCTTGCAGCTACAATATCGCAGCCTGACTCTGTTACTTTGTAGTAGCTTTGCTCACTTACACTGTCAAGTACTTGATCGAGTAGAGCCTTAGCACCTTTATTGTCGTGCTCCAGAAGTCTCTTCTCTCTAGCGAAAGAGACTCTCATGGGTGCGCCAGCTTCTTCGGCATCAAGGACTGTGATGGCGTCCTCGTACACCTTAAAGAGATCATCTTTGCGTTGACTGCGTGCGCTCGCAAGGCGGAGATGCTTATCACGTTTGAGCTGCTCTTCAAACGTGAGCGAAGGACTGGTCATCAGGTTGAGCCGTTCGATGGCCTTGAACTCCATCAAAGTATTCATAATGTCTGCGTATCTAGGACCTGCCTTCCAAAGACATTCCAGTTCTGCAAAAAGGTTCAGAGCGGGCACAATGTCCGGGCAGCACCGACGTGACCATCGCATCAGAGTAGCTGCTTCATCATATTGCTCCAGACAATACTTGATCGTACTCGTATATACCAAGACATTGCTGAGTAATGTTCGCATGTCATCTATCTCGGCAGCCATTAGTTGTTGTTGTGGTTCAAGGTCGTTTCGAACGAATATCCCAGTTCCATTAGTAATGTTCTGGGTTGTGTTGTCCAAGGACTCAATCCCTTCAAGCGAGAGGTCAAGATAGTCCGTAGCGGTACGCAACGCTTCATCGAACCAGTGGATTGCCTGGTCCAAGTCCTCTAATTCCCGGTAGCTGAGACCTAAGTTGGTTTGACAATGCGCTGTCTGATGTTTGTCCGAGCAGTATATGAGGGCTTCTTTGTAGACCGTAATGGCGGCAGAGTGTCTACCCATTTCAGCTAGGACTACAGCATATGGATAGTGAACAGATCGATCGAGTCCGATTTCACAAATCCTGACCACGCTCATGAGTTCGTCGACACCATTGAAGTCACCGTGCGCTACACGGCTGTTTGTGGCAGTGTCTTCGTCGTCAAGGATTTTGTCCAAAAGACCTTTCTTCCGGGTATTTTCAATTGCATCCATAGCCAGTAGACATGCTTTCAGGGCACCTTCACTGTCGGCGGAGTTCAGCCAATTGGCTATGTACGACTTCGCAAGCGGCCAGACCGCATTTTCGTGTTCCTCTGACCAGTAAGTAGATATCTCCTGATTCAATGGTAATCGACGAGCAATGTCCGACCAGATCTTCCATTTCTCGTAGAACTGCTCTACTGATGGATTCTGCCCAGCACCAGCTGTTCCTAAGAGATCTAGAATTCCAAAATTGTTTGGTAGTTGTATGACGGCTTTGGCGAATTTCCGACTTGTGATAACCTCGACAAATGCAGAGCATATTTCGACCTTTTCCTCATCTGCATGATCCACAGGGTCGATTTGAACCCAGTGTTTCAAGCAGTTAGCTACAGCATAGTCGAATATTGACTTTGTTCCTGAATCAAGTTTAGCTCCAGGCTCGCTGACAAGAACCATTCGGGTGGAGGTTAAAAAGATCAGTGCGTTCGCTCGAGAAGAGGATGTGGTAAAATTGTGTTCGGAATTAACATCTGCACCAAAGAAGGTCTTCATAGTTCGTTCTCTCAACTTGACATAAATCTTGCTGTCGATCTGGTCAGCTTCTGTGAAGGGGAGTGATTGGTCCGAGAAGAGGATCGTGGGGTCGACTGAGGCGTCAATCTCAGACATGTCGGTCAGTGAGTAGCTCATCTCAAAGAATGGTGTGAAATCATCGAGCAATTTTTCCTCCACTATTCCCGCTTCTTCAGGGAAGAGAAGTGTTCCGAGAGCATTGAGTTCTGCTAGACTGAGCCATCGTAAAGCGAAACTGGCCCATACAACGATGGTCCTCATTATTGACAACGAGACAGCATCCAATCTTCGTGTGACCCTGTTGAGTATCATCTCGTAAAGGCCTATGAGATCACTAGGCAGAGCCTTGCTCAGAAGCTCCTTGATTGCGCTTTCGCGAGCGATACCACTCAAATAACGTAGCATTTGCTCGGCGTACAGTATTCCTGTGTATAATTTAATATTCGTGGCTCTTTCTCAGAATGCTTCGAAAGACTTACCATCAGCATGCTCCTCCACTTTTCGTGCGAGCTTCTGCTTCGTTGGCTTCCTCAATCTCCTCAATCCTTCGTAAGCGCTGTCCGAATTGTGAAGACGATCCCAGATCAATTTCTTCAGGTCGCTCAAAATTAGTTCTTTGTCCATATGGATGGTTTCGGAGCGGTCGACTGCTTCGTCTTGTGCCTGTAGCCGGTCTGTGGTGATCACTTTTATTTTCAGGTGACGTTGATCAATTCTCGCGATCAAGTCACGAAACTCTTGTCGTTGCTCATCCGAAGACAGTTCGTTGATTGCATCGAAAACAAGGTAGAGCTGATACTCGGACTCTGGACCAAAGACGTCAAAGACAAAGAAATTCCACCAAACGGCCGCGTCCCCATGGGCGATTGAGTACAAGGAGGCCTCATCCTCCATTTTAGCCTCTAAGAATTGGAGAACCATAGGATATTGATCCACCAATTGCACAGTCATTGAGATCAGAGCCTGGAGCATAATACTATGTGGTCCTCGGTTCCCATGACATGTGAAGTACGCTGCACAAGAACGACGGTCGGGATCTAGTTGACTGAGTTGTTGTAGATGTCGATATATGGCAAGAGATATGAAGCTTTTACCAACTCCTGGAGGACCCCCAACAGTGATCAGCCGTGGTCCGTTAGACTCCTCGTTGATCCACTTTAACCACAACGGCTTCTCGAATATCCATGCACCCATGCCCTCTACTTGATTCTTTTCAAGCTCGCGGGTTAGCAAGTAAATATCTGGAATGTCGTAGCTCGACATAAATGACCGGATCCGATTAGCCGATTTCTTAGCGGTTTCGCTGTCTTTTTTAGCTTCTTGTCGTTGTTCTGCCGTTGTTCTCCCGTTGTTCTCCCGTTGTTTCTGTGTGAATTCCAGCAATTTCTTAATATCATCCTTACATTCCTGTAAGGTGTCTGAGAATTTTTGTAGAGCTAAGATTTGACTAGAGGCTAACCTTTGCTGAATTCTTTGATTTTGTATCAATTCTTGCTGATACTCAGCGAGAAGGGCTTCCAGATCTTGTTGTTTATCGAGCATATTTTCCGAATTGTCCAATATTGCAAACTCAGTCGCAGATTGGAGTCGTGCCAAAGAGACGTCCATCTTTTGGCGGCTGCCAGAGAGATCTGAATCCCCTCCAAAGACTGCATTAATGGCCCATTTCTTGAATCGACCCAGGCTGATAGTCTTGTGAGCAAGGCCAATCATGTACAGAAAAGTTGAAAAAACGTCGAGCAGAGCGTTTTGATATGCTTGCTTCCGCGGAACTCGGGTAGCCACAATGCTCACGCGTTGCAGAAAATTGTTCATGTCTTCGAAGAAATTAATGATAACATCGTAATCAGCAGAAACCGATTTGGCAGCAGACAGGACCATGGTCATGGCAGTAGCGATGGCAGTTGCAGGAGGGAAAGCGGTACTAGCAGCACTAGTGACCTGCTTCACACCTGCTTCAACGAAGTCGATATTCCCTATGAATAGCTTACGTAGCTTGTCGACCTTCTTGTCGTCGTGTCGCCACTTATGAAATTGATTCATTTCCTTCGTGCCGAAATTGATCATGGCTTGAGTATCTGAAAACCTGCCGGTTACAAGCGCGACTTCAGCCGTCTCATTGTAGGATTGGATCGCCTGACTCCAGAGGTCCGACACATTGCGAGTATCGTTCTCGAATTCGGCTTTCTTGAAGCAGGGATCAGGAGCTCTGAGCATACTGTCTGTGCACTCTATGCTTTAACGCCTTGGGAATATCCAGGACAAACGGTGGATGCTGTAGCGGTCAACAATTAAGGAAGCTTCATCCAAAGTTTCATGACTAGTTGGTGAAGAACTTCGCGGACTGCAAATATTGTGAGTGTTTCCAAATAATAGTTCCAAATGCTGAATATTTTCGAAGCTCGAGATATGGTGTCGTACCACGAACAACTTCACCTAGTTGAATAGTCCAGAAGCATGTTCTGTCTGAGAAGGCACACAATAACGCCCAATTATAGACTAAATGATCATGCGTGCCGGTTCTCAGCCTGATACAGTCACCCCCGACCAGTGATGCAATTTCCGATCACCCATGTTGGAAAAAGCAGTTGTTCTGCCCGCGACGCACTAGCCAACACAGAGCAACCATGGTCATTTGCAGGGCGGACTCCAAGGCGGCATCGATGACCAAATGAACTAGCTACAGTAGAGCTGAAGGACTGCTAGCTTCGACATAACAAGCCTGACAAGGATTGGAGAGGGGAATGCATCAGGCGTATGTACTGTATGCAAGCCACCTGCACACACGAGGGACGCAAATTTCTCGGGTCGAGACCAATCATTTTGCAAAGGCAGAACGCGCGGACAGGACTCGCCGACTTTCAGATTGGACCTTCATCTGCAAAATAAGTCTGGCACATAGCTTGGGCTTGGTCAATGCAAGCTTCTGCCGAGTCCTGTTTGACTATCACACAAGCTTCGTTGTTAGCGCCAGTTCCGGAAGGCTTTGTTGAGCTTCGCGTGCGGCTCGTCCTTTAGAAAAGGGCTGTGGGTGAGCCAGAGCAGCCTCAGGGTAGGTCCGGGATAACTGTGCATTCAACATGCCAAGTAGCTGGCAGTCTTGAGTTGTTCCTCAGTGAGATACACCAGGAACACCCAAAGAATTCAAGATTGTCCGTTACGTGGTGAGTTGACTGTACAGTTATCCTGGATCCGGGCCGAACCTCATTCTGGGCTCAGTGCTGCCAAGGCCGTGGAATTGTTCCAATGTGTAATATTACCTGTCAATGGCATTACAATAGACATATCAAAAATCGTTATACTCGATACCGACGTGATGGATCCTTGTCCATATGTACTTTTGTGAGCCACGATCATGTAAACTACGTCTTTTCGAGTTTTTAATGTATGGGGTGCAAACACAACCTCTTATCAGCTTGTGAATATGGTCCGCATAAAGCAGAGGTATCTGCTCTTCAATATCCTCTACCCAGGCACGGCCTCTACAGCCAAGAAGTCGCTCCCAAATTCACTATCGTTTCAAGCTCCAACACCTGATTATCTCGATGCCGGCCGCCTTGTTGGACATCTTCGCAATCATATAACGCTTCTTTTTGGAGATTTCGGCCTCGGACTTTCTCTTTCTTCGCTCAAGATTGTCTACTTCTCGTCGGCGACGTCAACTGTTATTCTTCGTGTTCCGCGCAATCACCACCGGCTTGTGTGGGCTGCGCTGACGCATTTTACTGAGCTACCATCTCCAAGGCGAGGAGAGCCTGGGAAACCCTGCGTGATCAGAGTGGTTCGCGTGAGTGGAACTATTCGGAAGGCTGAGGAGGAGCTCATTCGACGGACGAGAAGCGATATTGTGAAAGCGAAGCTGGCCGATGGTGGGAAGAGTGAGACGTGGCTCGCAGGACTTTCCAGCAAAGGTACAGGTCGAGGGCACACGGCGACTGTCGACGTTACTATGCAATCGATTGAAGATATGAGTGGTGACGACGACGACGACGAGGATTCCGAATAAGACCGAATTCTTGTCCTCAAACTCAAACCATGGCTTCACTTTGGTGCACTCCGTCCTACTTTTGCAGCACTGTCAGCAGGTATCTGGAAGTTGAGGTCTTCGTCGTCGTCATCTTCCATGGCCAAGGCGCCATTTCTGGCAGCGTTCCTCTCAAACTCTTCCTTCAGCTGCAGCTGCTCAGCCTCTCGTTCTTCCTGCTCCTTCTCATCCCAGTAGTCCTTGTTGTCGACCCATCGATCTTGGATATCGCGGATGTCCATCTGGCCCATACCCTGTCTGACAGCAGTCTGCCAGATCGAGTCACCTGCACCTTCTGCACCACCAAAGACATAGCCACTCGCTCGATCAACCGTCCTCAGCAGTTGCATCATACTCTTCTTGTCTTCGACTGCCAATGTTTCGTATCCGACCAGTCCAAAATCTTCGATCAGCTGGCAAACAGCTTTATTCATCGCTTGGAACTTCCCTTGTGCGAACATCGGCGACTCTTTTTCGAGTGATGGGAGAAGGTAATCAAGATCCTGCACCTCAGTGTAGAAATCCAAATTGAATGGCAGTTCAGGATACTTGTGGATGTTATCGATCTTGGTCAGCACATTGATCTGTGTCAAATCCATCTGCAGCATTGTTCTCAAGGACAGAAGCAGGGTCGAGATGTACAACGAAGGGAGGGTCAGGCAATAAGAATCGATGAGATTGACTACCACTAGCTGCCATAGGTCAGCCTTCAGCACTAATACCATGCAACATCGCTCCCTACCCGGTATCCCATCTTCTGTATTGCAAAAAATATTTTCCGTAGCGAATCATGATGCGTAAATAGTTCGACTTGACCTGGACAGTCGAACAAGACGTAGTCCTCTCCCAACTTCTTCATCCGGTCCTGCAACCACTCCAAATTGTGTTCGACCTCTTCCAATGCATATAGAACGCTTCCGTTTGGCCCAAGCTCATCGTTCGACATGATGTCTTCTAGAGTGATTAGTTCGCGAACGTCAAGAGCAGGTTCATAAGAGGTTTGGTCATTTGCCGGGTCGAGGTTCACGATCGAGGCTTTGCGGCCAATGGCACCCATAAATTGTTGCATGCCATTGCAGTATGTTGACTTGCCTGCACCTGGTGGCCCGACGACAAGCTGTGCGAAAGGCATGGTGAAGGCTCGTGGCAGAGATGAGACGTTTAGAGGATTTGGCAGGGCGCAAGATCGTCACCGATGTCACAGTGAGTCTTTCCAGTCTGGCCGCAGACAAGTCCAATTGCGCCGGTTAGACTCCGGCAGCATGTGCATGGCCATATTCCTTCTGTGTTTGTTTACTTTGCTAAACATGTCTTGCACACTTCCGTACTTTGCGACCACATTTAACACAACACCGAGTAACCTACATCATGTCGAGTGAGTCGTTGTTCTAGTGTGGAAACTTTCCGAGCATTGTATTAACTACCCTAGATCAGTATGAAGTTGCCGAACCTCCGACCGACGCAATCTCAGCCCTACAGTTCTCCCCATACCCTGGTTCATACAAGTTCGTAGTTGCGTCGTGGGACAAATTTGCATACCTCTACGAGATTAGCGATAACAAGCAATGTACTTTACTGAACAAGTATGAGCACCGAGCACCAGTTCTGGATGTCTGTTTCGGCAAAGATGACAACGAAATATTTACTGCTTGTCTGGATTGGGATGTGAGAAGGTGCGAATGGACATTAGGTAGAGTGATGCGCAAGAGCTGACGAATTTCAGGATCGATACGACAACTTCGACCCAGGAAGTGCTCAGTACGCACGATGCCGGTGTGCGAAGTGTTGTCTACAGTCAAGAACACTCTCTGCTGATATCGGCAGCCTGGGACTCAACTCTACACATTCACCCTACAACACCAGATGCCGAGTGGTCTACTGCTACAATAAACTTGCCGAGCAAGCCCTTCTCCCTTTCGATCTCCACCAGCAAGTTAGTGGTCGCCATGTCGAATCGAGCCCTCCACATCTACGAACTATCGACGCTGGCACACGAGTGTAAGAATACGGCGAATGCATTACAGAATAGATTAGATATTGAACCTTGGCAAAGACGGGAGAGTAGTTTGAAGTTCATGACGAGGGCTGTGGATTGCATGCCTAACGATGAAGGTTATGCCTCCTCAAGCATTGAAGGTCGTGTCGCAGTTGAATGGTTCGATCCAAGCAACGAAAGCCAAGCCAGGAAGTATGCCTTCAAGTGTCATAGACAACCCGAAGGTGATGTCGATGTTGTGTATCCAGTTAATGCTATCGCTTTTCATCCCGTTCACGGGACCTTCGCAACCGGTGGAGGCGATGGAGTGATTGCTATTTGGGATGCTATCGCGAAGAGGAGGATTCGAATATATCCCAAGTTGGCTTCCAGTATAGCAGCCATGTCCTTTAGCTCGAACGGAAAGATTCTAGCGACCGCAATAAGTCCTGGCTTCGAGGATGGGAAGGAAGAGATGGCTGAAGGTTCTGTCGCAATCATGATGCGCGAACTTGGGGAAAATGAGGTCAAGAGAAAGACAAAGTGATGATGGAGTTGCAACTAGCTTTGGGAAGTATCTTGATGGTGATTATGCTGTCCTTACACTGCCGGCGTCACAGGAGGATATTGAGCAATGACACTGTCGTGCTTTACTGGAGCTTTCCGCACCTCGACAGAACCATCGGCCATGCCAAAGTAGCATGCGATCGGCCTCTGCCCACCTATGACACCAGCAGCTCGAGCTTCTGGACCGGTCGGACCACAGAAGATTCCAACCCCTAAGACGCCATTGATGTCCTTGATGGTCCGCGCAAGCTCCTCAACCTCCCAGATACCTTCACTGATATTCCTAGTCTTTCCCTCTGAGATATCTTGATGTGTCAACAGAGGATGTGGGAACGGAGCGTCGATGATGAAGAAATCCTGATCTGTTTTGATAGGGCCGGTTTTAGTCAGCAAACCCTGTCGAATGAACGGTCCAGCACCGGTTGGACTTCTGCTGCCTAGGACCTTTAGACGCGCGAGTATTTGACGAGCAGCCTTCGGCTCGACCTCTATTGGTATTGTTGGCCACTTTGTGAGCAGTCGACTCTGCAGCTTTCTATGGTCTGCAACACACACGAACTCTTTTGCACGCATAGCAACCAGCTTCTCCTGGTAAAGACAAGCACCACCACCTTTAATGCAATTCAGTTCCTCGTCCACCTCGTCCGCGCCGTCAAAGGCAATATCGAGCATGACGTTTTCTGGCAGAGCGTCAAACTCCACTGGAAGTAGACCGGCTTCGAGGATGAGCTGTTTTGACTGGTAACCTGTTGGAACAAATCCCACACGTGACACATCTTTGCCTAATTTTTGGATTGCTTGTACGACATAGACGATTGTGGTGCCTGAGCCGATACCGACAAAACGAGGGTCGTCGGGGAAATGGTTTCGAACGGCCTCTATGGCTGCTGCTTGTTTGGCAGCCTCAATGTTGACCGTCATCTTTGAATCTCGTTGAAAGCAGGTTGATGTAGAAAAAGTACTGCAAGCGGCGCCCGTCCGTGCAGGTAGTTTTGTTTGGAAGGTCTCGGTATACCGAATAGACTGAAGTCTATGCGTACGTGTTGCAAGAGATGAAACTGTAGCGCAATTAACCAAAACTGTTTGCAGCAGATGGTGAAACGGGTAACTCACAATTTTTGTGTAATTGAAGTATACCGTGCATCAACGATATATAGTCCTGAGCTTGTGGACTAATTTACGTGGTCGCAAAGCACTGACAGAACTATTCGTGCTTACTATCAAATGTTAAATGCAGTAGCCAGTATCAGGAAAACCCTCACAATCAACGGAGCTATATGTACAAATAAGACGCTCTTTGAAACAGACGTGGTTCAATCCGAAAACTGTGATTTCTGGTTCGTGGACCTGGAAACGTGGGGCGAAGGTGTGTCTGGTCGCCAAAGTGTAAAGAATTTGGGGTATGACGCCAGAAACACAGCCCACTAAATTGTGTGCAAAAAGAACAAACATCGTTGGCTGAGGGAAATAAAGGTAGCAAACATTACCGCAATTGACCTCACTGACGGCTACTAAAGCAACGTCCTCTACTGTATGAGTATCTGTTTGCATGCAGCTGTACTTCTCATTCTTGCTTTACTTGACTTTGTTTGAGCGTTTTGGGAGTTGATGTAGCATCTATCCATCAAAATGCAAGAAGCACCTCGAGAAGTAACACCTCCGCCTCTCCAAGCCCCAACAGCAAAAGAACGAAAATACGACCGACAATTACGACTGTGGGCAGCTTCTGGTCAGAGGGCTCTGGAAGAATCTCATGTTTTACTTGTGGTCGGCAACAACCATGGCTCGAATAGTAGTGTCGCAGGAGCAGAAACATTGAAGAACCTCGTCCTTCCGAGTATAGGTCATTTCACAGTCGCAGATTCTGCACCGGTGACGGAAGCTGACTTGGGTATCAACTTCTTCCTCGAGTCCGACAGTTTGGGCAAGTCGAGAGCTGAAGAGACTACGAAATTTCTGCAAGAGCTGAATCCGGATGTTGAAGGCCACTTCATTCCAGAAGAGTTGTCACAATGGCTACCTAAGGAGGATTCGTTGAGGCTGTACAACATGATCATAGTCTGCGCTCCAATACCAACGAACGAATTACAGCGACTGTCAACATACGCACTCGAGCGATCCATCCCTCTCGTCTATATCAAATCAGTTGGTTTCTGTTCTACAATATCCGTCCAGCTACCCGAAGAATTTCCCGTTGTTGATACACATCCCGATCCAGATACAATACAGGACTTGCGACTACTAGCGCCATGGTCCGAATTGTCAGAAGCAGAAAAAGAGCTAGGCGATCTTACACAAATGTCAGACCACGATCACGGCCACGTTCCTTGGCTTCTTATCCTTCTTCGTTATCTGGAGGAATGGAAAACCACACATGACGGCAACTATCCTTTCTCATTCAAGGACAAAACTGAGTTCCGAGAATTTGTGAGATCGAATGCCCGCACCAACAATCCTGAAGGTGGCGAAGAGAACTTCGATGAAGCTTGCGCCGCAGTCCTAAGATCTGTGTCTGCACCTTCTCTCGGAAGTGGCTGCCGTGATATGTTCACGATGCCTTCTTGCGTGAATTTAACCAGGTCTTCTGCAAACTTCTGGCTGGTAGCCAACGCCGTTAAGCAGTTCTATGAAGAACACAAAGTCCTGCCGCTCTCGGGTGGTGTCCCAGATATGAAAGCCACTTCAGCAGGCTACATCAAGCTGCAAACAGTCTACAAGTCAAAAGCTCGCGCTGATGTAGCAGAGGTCACTAAATCAGTGCGACAGCTCGAAGTCTCTCTCAACCGACCACAAGGCTCTCAGGTTCCGGCCAGTGAGATCGAACAGTTCTGCAAGAATGCCTCTTTCGTGCGTGTCCTCACAAACCCGTTGAAACAACCTCTTCCCGAACTTCGATTGATACAGCAAGATCCAAAGACTCTGGCTAAATTGCCAGCAGCACTCACAAACTACGACACAATATCACAGATCTTTCTCGCCATGAATATGGACTCAATACCAGAGTCCACACTAAGTGAGTTGAAAGCCCTAGAAGATGAGATCGAAGGCGGTACACTAGAGCAGCGAATCGCAAAAGCAATCGACGAAGTACAGCGATGTGAAGGTGGTGAAATGCATAACACGAGCAGTGTAACCGGTGGTATGGCAGCGCAAGAAGTAATCAAGCTCTTGACCAGACAGTACGTGCCTGTAGATGGTGTGGTAGTCTGGGATGGTATCCGAGCAAAGACGGAGGTCGTAAAGATATGAACAGAGCGGAGTATAGAACGCAGACAATTCAAGAAGCAGAGAGAGGGGTAGAAGTCAACATCCACAATTTCAATGCTCCTAGTACTTCAATCTAAAGATGGAAGCAGAAAAGCACGCCTCACGACAGGCCAGGGGTAAAGACACACTACAAACCTGCCCCACATATCCACTACTCCTACATCTCCAATACAAACCAACAAGACAACCCACCCTCCTCCTTCAAGAAGCACAACCACATCCTCACAAGCCTGCAGCTCAGCCAATCCTAGCTCAACCTAACTCAACAACTCTTGCTCACGCCCATCCTCACCCTCTCGCCTCAATCCAAACGGATCCAGCCCAACCCAGTCCAATCATCCCCAGCAGAAAATCAAGATAATTCTCCCACAACCTAAGGTAGCCTTCCACCTACCCGCTCTACACCAACAACGTGACAAACAGCGCACAAGACAAAGCGATGTAGAAGAAGTTGATGGGTACCTATGAAAACAGGCAGTAACGCGCATGACACGCATGGCATAGAATTCGGTTCTAGATTAATACCTAACTTTGACAACATTCTTTCGGCCAGGTTAGTGTTTCTCAATTCGTTTTGCATCCTATAGGTAAAACAGAAGGTACATACATTCTAGTGTATACAGTACACTGCTTAATACATCATGTAGGTACTGAAGCGCAAGAACCTACCTACCAATCACATCAATCACATCATACTCAAGTGGTTACAGTACAACCCGTGACAATACCTACATAAGCTTGATACAGTAGGTACCGTGGTACTACTAGGAGTAGGAGTAGGAGTTACCCGTTCAAAGTCTCATAAACGAGCATATGTACAGCATATTGGGTCAAAAAAATGAGCGCAAGTCGTGGATTGGAATCTTAGTGAGGTAGAAATTGTTTCGGGTGTACTGTATACTTGGGTCAGGACGGAAGCCTACTTACCTTATTGATGGGCCTATTTCAGGTACAGTACGATGAGTGGGGCACATGGGACATGTACAGTAGAAATGCGACAACTAGATCAGGCTGTACTGTATAGGTAATCAATCAATCAATGACTGCATTCAAAATTGATGAGCAAAGACGTGCTATTTTCCTTCTGCGGATGAAGCTTGGGAAGCTTAACCGACTAAATCTGATTATCATTCGTCGCTGATGAATCTACTAAGCAGAAATCGCATGCTTCCATGCAGCAACGACGTAATAGCCGTTCGTGCAACACCTACCTAGGTAGGTATGAATCGTGGTTTACCACGTAACTGTAAAGCAGGATGAACATGAGCCGAGTTTGATTCTCTCCCCGAACCCTTTGCCTCTTGTAGACGTTATCATTGAATCCACCAGCGCCCTGCTAGAAAACGATTAACACAGACCACCATCGTCACCGTCATCATCATTATCGTCGACGAAAATTGTCGAGGCTGCAGAAGTATGCAGAATCTCAATAAGGAGCATAATGCGGTTGCTTTACTTCTCAAGCTCATCAATCTCACGCTCCTTAGCTCTTAGGGCCGCGCGCATAACCTCTGCCTCTCGCATCAGGTTGGCCCGTCGCTCTTCTCTTCTCCACTGCTCTTCGTGGGTTCCCGCTGCAGCAGAGAGTCCAGGTAATTGATTCTGCTGGTAAAAATGAGAATTCGAAGTATCGAGCTGCGAACTATCAGCAGGGGGGCCAGTGATTGGTGAAAGATGGCTGTAGCCGGTGGCAGGCAGCCTCGTTCCTCCACCAGCGTCCTTGTACGCGCTAGGATCTGTGGTCATACGGCTGGTTCCGTCAGGTCGAAAGCCGGTAAAGTCAATAACAGGCGGTAATCGTATTCGTTTCGTCGCCGAGGGCGCTTCAGTCATCTCGACATCCTCGGGTCGAGGATCCGGAGAGACGGAAGCATGGCTCTCACTAGACAGTCGAGGTTCGCCTTCTGTTGACGCCGGCACAACGCGCTTCCTCCTCTTGATGGTTGACTTCTTCATCTGAACTGGCCGATGTGATCCATGAAGCTTGTGATACAATCCACAGGCGTTACAGATCGGGTGTCCCTGTTCATCTCGCCTCCATAGCGGCGTGACTGTCGTCCCGCAATTCTTGCACGCCACTATCATTGATGATCCTGGACCACCGGCAATCGATTGATTCGATTCGTGTTCGGGAGCGGTCGTCGAGACAGGACTTCCACGGTCACTTCCAGACACGGCGGCAGCATCTTCTTCGGTCTGTATGACTCTTTTCGTACCGGTCACCAACGAGGGTGCCATCCGAGACATTCGATTGTTAAAGGCAGGACACCCACCGCACCCCTCTGCTCCACCTGCACCATTACACTGGCCTCCACCCGGACACGAACCCGGTATGTGCTCAGGTTCTCGGTATGGTACCGTCTGTGGTCTCGATGATGATGGTGTTGCGGCCGTTGTCGGTGCAGCTGGCACTTCTGCTGTTGTTGGATGTGGACTTTTCTGCTTGGGTGTTGCTGTGGATCGTTTAAAGTTTGTCGGTCGTGGCGCATTGCGAGTCTTCTGGTACAGACCACATGCGTTGCAGATAACATTTCCTTGAGGCGACCGCCTCCACAGAGGTGTTCTGGTGGTTCCGCAATTACTATTTGCAAGTCAGAATCGAGTTGAAGGAGCAACTTCCCAGCAATTTCACCCACCTGCATATTTGGCCAAGGACCTGCGACTCCTCTGGTACGGATAAATTTCCAGACTCGACACTGTCTATCGCTGCAACACCAGTGCTCGATGATGGCTGTCGGGATGCAGGACTTGTTCGAGGACCATCTATGCTCATGTATCCTCCAGTTCGTTCACCTCTAGCCGAAGACACCAACTGGTGCGCTGCATCTATGTCCTCCGCTGATGGCTGTCTCAACAAACTGGGAACGTTGGATTGCAAAGACGTTGAATGTGGTAAAGATGCCATGGGTGGGTAGATCGCTAACATTTCTGCATTGGCATTGCACTCAAGCAAACGTTATTGTTCGCACATGTCCAGCACTTCCAAGATGACCTGTTACGAGGGTTTTTGTCGAAAGAACCCAGCAAAATGGCGTGGTAGCACGACTCTGGGAGGACTTGAAAGAAGCAAACGGCCGGAAGCGACTTGTTTCGCTGCAGCCTAGTGTTCAAAAGCTCCGATTACGAGGTAAGGCAAGCGGAACACGGGATTGAATGATAGCTTTTGGAAGATTATGCTGCAAAGAGGGTGGTCGTTAATTTTGGCTGATAAGAAGGACAAATCTATCAAAACAGTCGAGGGGGTGTGCAGGTCTGGGCAATATCAAGAAGGCTCAATGCAGAATGACTGTCACCTTCGTCACTGCCATAGTAATACACAATTGTAACGTGTCCGATTGGTCGACATCAAATGCTTAAGGGTCTGTTCCTGAGCGGGCACGTGCTTATTTAGCGTATGGCTCTGGTCCCGCTAGCACAGTCTTTTGGATGTACGGATACCTACTATTCCCCGAGTCCTTGGGTGGATCAAATTCTTGTGATGGTACCAAGTAATCGAGCAATTACTAGTACGATCATAACCCATTGCCTGTGCAGTTCGTTCTCTTCTGCTACTTTATATTACTTAGG
Organism: Neophaeococcomyces aloes; assembly: GCA_022813445.1. Taxonomy (NCBI): domain Eukaryota; kingdom Fungi; phylum Ascomycota; class Eurotiomycetes; order Chaetothyriales; genus Neophaeococcomyces; species Neophaeococcomyces aloes. The sequence goes on along the minus strand of JAKLMK010000081.1, from coordinate 107,011 downwards.
ATTGACCACGCCTTTTACAGGCATATGCGCTTTTGTAGACCTTCTACCATAATCCTGGACACCCTGCCCGCCTTTAGTACACAAAACACTGCCGAAGAGTCCCTAAACGTACATATCATTGAACACACTCTGAACCTTAAACCTGGTTGGTACACGAACCAGCAGCCGCATTCCTGCTTTCTGACATGAAAACATACAGCCCATCGGGAGTCCCTTCGTGCGCCATTGATACAGTATCAATGTCATACCTTAGACCTGCTCCGCACCCCAGCCAGCATCGGCGTCTCTCATGTTGGATGGTGGTTCAATCTGAGGCGCAAATTCAAGAGCGCAGTAGCCGACACCAATGAGTCCAACGATAGAGCCCGCAACAATGCGCATCCAGCCGCCCTGCAAAATGATACATCCAACAAAAATGTAGACTATTTAGAGTCAGCACTTTCTACTGGGTATGCTGGTATAAGAGTAGACTCACAAACACCACGTCCAAGAAATGAAAACAAGAAGCTGGCGTATTTAGGAACATAAGGCGGTACCTGTGGTAGGAGTTCGAGACCAGCGATCGCTGCAATTCTGTTAGAATACCCATCTTCTCAACTCGGCTTTTTGCTTTTGTACCTAGACCAAATATGATAACATAAACACCGACGATGATGTCGCGACTGTTGGATGGAATACGTTGTCAATCCGAGATGCGCTTCGAAGGGAAGCATTCTTTTCGTGGTAATGCTTACAAGAGATTGGATGAGTTAATGAATTGACTGATTCCTGTGGACCAAACGTCAATACTGTGCTCGTGCGTCCGAAGTGCGTAGGTAGAACGTACCTCCCAGTACCATTACGGCGCCAACAGCCAAGTTGACTAAGCGACTGCGAAGTGTATGTTAGCTGGGTCCATATTCGCTAATGCTGTCTATTTTGGCCGAACTCAAAGCTCGCTGGCCGTCTATTGCTGCAAGGGAGGCCAAGGTCGTCGTACAATATGTTTGAGAAATCCATCCTCCTCGTTACAGCCGGGTCCTGAAGGAAGTTCGAAGTAATGCAATTAAGCTGTATATGTTCGGCGCAAGGAGTCGAATCGGAACGGTGGTGTTGAAATCGGTGTCCTGCGTTTATACGTTTGTTTTGCGGAGGTTTCAATTTGTTGGCGGATGAGAGCTCAGTTCTTGCGATGTAAAGAGTTGCAGTCAATCAGAGTAGGCAGACAACAATAAACCTAGCAGGTCGCTCGATCTGCGAGCCACGTTTCGCAAGCTACGTTGGGGTTGGCGTATGCCAAGATAGTACGCAAGTTGGCAAGTCTGCGTCCGAGCTCACCTCCGCTTAAGCTTACCCCTGGCTTCGCACGTGATAATTCCGGCCTGCATCCCTGATAAAGGACTTGTTCTATATAGACCACAAACCTACTAGTTCTAACACTGCGAATTTCATTCGATTGTTCTGCTTGTAGACGTGTATAATCTGCAGCGTCCAACCTCACGACAATCCAATTCACTACCGTTTGACTCTTTGAATTCGGAAACAGCTCTCAGAACGCCATTCCTCTACCCGTACCAGCAGTATATTGTTGTAGACTGGAGCTACATGGCTTTGCAGGAGAAAGTCCGCAGAATGATATAAGACCAAGCGTAGGGAGTAAGATGGATGTCGTCTTGTCCCACCAAGTACTAGTAGGAGAGCTTCAACTGAGAGCCGATCTACATATGCTGTCATGGTTCTAATCCATCGCTGGTACCTCCCAAAAACCTTTGCCACTTTGTCAAGAAGCCTACGCGAGCTTCTGTATCTAATCCCATGTAGTATCTGCGGACCCTCAATGTAGTTGGTTTTCATGGAGAAGAAAGCTTTGTGACGATATTATGTCTAAGTGGATAGAACCGTCATCAATCTTGGAAGCTATTACAAGGCCGCAGGCCGTTGCATATCTTAGTACATTCAATGTCTAGTATATTCAGTCGTCGATTCTAACGCAATGCCTCAGGGGTATCATGTCTTCGCTCCGTCTCATCTCATCGCTATGCATAAATTCAGTCAAAATGTTATCCTTTAACAAGCCATCCTCCTGTGATCCTGAACGCCGACCAATGCTATATTCGTACTGCTGAACGTGGCTGCTCCATAAGTCTGTTTGGAGTATTGTGAGCCGTGTCAGGTTTGAGTGTCACCGAAGCCTTCTTCCGCAACGGTGTCTTGAATTTAGGTGTTCTGACTGAGATTATTTGACAGTCAGAGTCATCACTAGATAAGTTTACGATATCATGAGGTGACGGAGCAGAGCTGTTGACTGGAACATCTTTTGAAGCTTCGGCTTGCTCGGATGACGAGTCGGTATCCTGGCTGCTTGTTGGAGTAGGAGGACCAGATGAATTAGGTTGACTGGAGTTTCGAGGAACGCTAAGGTGGCTGAGGGCTGCTTTACTGCGAAGGCTTCGTCTCTTGATTGCTCGTTTGCTTGGGCGAGACTGCTCTCCATCATCCTCATAAGAACGTTTTGAGCCGGTGCTGTACGACGATGTGACTGATGGGCTTCTGTGTCGTTGATCGTTGAGCATCTCTAAGCTACTCCTGAGATCTTTGTTGCTTCGTGTGACAAGTTCGTGCATCATATCTTTGCTGGGGTCGGATTTCAGATTTCTCAGGGCTCGGGGATTGAGATTGTCTTTAGAGTCGACTAGACTAGCCTGGTTATCCGCTTGAGTTGTTGTCTTGAGTCTAGTGGCAAGTGAACGATTGCGGGTCTGTTCATTGCTCTTTTCTGAGGAGTCGTAATGTGCGTTCTTTTCCTCGTCACCACCATAGCAGATGTGGAGTGGTGGCTTGATCTCGGCTTGAGATTCTCGGCAGTCATTGTTGTAGCTCATAGTGGTAAGATCCCAGCTCGATGATGGTGGCAGATGAACCATCACATCTTGATCATATGCTCGTACGAAAGCCAAAAGCTCAGCCTGACCTCCGTAGCAGCCAGCTCTTGACATTGCAATGAGATACTCTTCGAAGGGATTGACCTCTGCTCCTTTCCGTGTAGACTCGGTCGTGGCACGTGTTGCACGTCGTTGTATAATGTCACTGACTTGGACAAACTCTTCGTAGAGTGGCTGGAAAGTACGCATGTGCTCGATAATGGCTGATCTTATTTCATGATGACGAGTTGGAGTTCCGTAGAGTTGATCAGAGAGGGATGCAAAGAGACAATTGCCTGCACACACCATTCATCAATGTGTCATTCATCTCGTGCTGACTGCTGTACTCACCATCTCCTGCTATTGACTTGAGGTATCGACCGGCCTTGTCCAAACCTGGCCAAACCATCTTTGGTTTCCGCACCATGATTGGAAGCTGCAGAGACGCAGCGTTGTTAGCCATTTTCGTGACAGATCCATTGAAATAGCATGTGTAGCAAAGTTCCAAAACACAACAATCAGGAAAACATCATGGCTGATGAAAGGAGGCAGAAGACAAACGACGATGTGCCAGCAGACCAGGCACTTTGGACCAGACGGCTGTCTGTGCCTAAGCTGCAGTATGTGACAAGTGATGATGCGGAGTTGAAAGGGTGTCTTGTGAACAGCCAGAACAGCTTTTTTGCTGCCTTTGCTTGCTCAATTCAGCTGCAGGGGCTGCCGAGCATGTGCCTAGAAGGACCACAGTCGGTCGGCAAAAAGCATGGCTTCTGACGACATGGGGTATACGAGCTCCGCATCACAGGGTATCTGTCGGCAACCGGACTTTGTTTTCTGCGACAACAAGATAAGGAAATCAATGCTCACCTCTGTCCAAACTCCTCCTGACTTTGGATAGTGGTGGAGTTGCCGTTCCTGGTGAGTGTGCAGCAATCGATCTTCTTTGGCAGATCGGAAAATTTGTATGATAATGATTGGCTGATGAGTACTATACGCTGCAGCTGCAAGTAAAGACCCAGGTCCACAATTGTCGTTGTTGCAGGGCGGGGGTATAACTTTGACCGTTGGTAAGGTATTTCAGTAGATCCGTTCACTGGGTCGGTTCACGGTATATCTGTGCTTTTTATCACTCTAAGATCCGTTGCATTGCATCCGGAAAGTTGGCAGTGAAGGACAGCTCTCAGCACTGTACGGTGGCTATTTAAATAGTGGTACAGCGAACTGAAAAAAACATGTCCTCAAAGAATATTGTGGTTGTTGGGTGGGTCTGTCACTTCACTCCTCATCCACCATTCCTACCACAGACGTCCCTGGATCATATGGTTAGTGACAGAGAAAGACCTTGGCTAACGAATGAGGTTTAGTGCTGGTGTGGCAGGTGAGCTAGTGACCACAAGAGGAGAAAGCGACGACAAGCTTACAAGGCAGGCCTCACAACGGCATTACTGCTTTCGAGGGATTCTCGTTACAAAGTGACAGTGGCTGCTAAGTTCATGCCCGGGGACTATGATATCGAGTATGCCTCCCCATGGGCTGGAGCAAATTACTTTCCGTAAGTTTGTCTTCCTCTGCTAGCTCAGACATGACTGAGGTTAGCCACAAGCGTTTCTCTCAGAGGCACTGCAGCTGCCGAGTGGGACAAGAATACATGGCCTCCTCTAGAAGAGCTTGCTCGGAAGCATCCAGAAGCCGGCGTCCACTTCCAAGGTTACTACCGTTGATCAAGAACTGGCTGATAAGGTCCGCATGCTGACTTGGACAAGGGACCGAGATACACAACCGAAAGAAGGATCTGGGTTCTGATACTGCGACATGGTTTGCAGGCTTGCTCTCCTCCGACCCATGGTGGCGCCCAATGCTCCCAGATGTTAGTCTCGTGTACGTGCTGTGTCAAACCAATCGTTACTGACTGTCTCGTCAGTTCAAACAAATACCAAAAGAAGAATTGGGCGAAGGTATCGACAATGCAACCTCATTTACATCGGTATGCATTAACACCGCGATCTACCTCCCCTGGCTCGTGTCACAATGCTTGAAGAATGGCGTTGTGTTCAAAAGAGCGGTTTTTAAGCATATCACAGACGCGGCTGCTCCTGGTATACATTTTTCTGGTAAAGCCGCTGACCTAGTTCTTAATTGCACCGGTCTGGCATCTCACAAGCTCGGTGGTGTCGAAGATAAACTGTTGTATCCTGCTAGAGGCCAAATCGTTGTGGTGCGAAATGACGCCGGTAAGATGTATGGTATTTCAGGAACGGATGATGGCTCGGATGAAGTTATGTATATCATGACTCGGGCTGCGGGAGGAGGTACTGTTCTTGGCGGGTGTTACCAGAAACACAACTGGGAATCGCAGCATGATCCTAGTCTGGCTATCAGGATCATGAAACGATGTGTCGACATGTGTCCGCAACTCACGAATGGTAAAGGGATTGAGCATCTTGACATCATCCGGCATGGTGTCGGCCTCAGACCTGCTCGAGAAGGAGGTGCCAGGATTGAGAAAGAAAAGATTAACGGAGTTTGGGTCGTCCACAATTATGGTCACGGCGGGGCAGGTTATCAAAGTTCTTATGGCTGTTCACAGGTGGCTCTCAAGCTAATCGACGAAGCATTGGCGGAGAGAGCTCGGCTCTGACACGCACAACGTGAGATGTGGCCCACGCAAGATCCCGGTGCCAAACAGGTTCTCATACAAGGGACGAAGTGTTACAGACTCTTGTCCAGTCTTTCGAGTCATGAGATCTTTGCGAGCCACAGCCAAGTCCGTAATCATTGGAGATGTACACTGGTGAAGCTCCTGATCCGGGTCCCATAACCACGGACCAGCTGTGCCGTTATGGGTGTTGCAAGTGTAAGCGAAATCCATAGACAGAAAGTGATTGCTCCTTCGTTTTCTCTTTGCGGGTGAAGCGTCACAACATCGTCTACCATCTATGCCAATTGGAAAACCAGTAGGAGCAATTGAATGTTTCCACCATCATGAGCTGTGCTCTCAAATTATTGACTTTCCCATTCAGGAGCGTGAAGTGCTTCGGGATTAGTATACCAGAGGGGTTGGTGCTGACACGAATGCTGTTCGCATGGTGATCTCAGCACGAGGTCTTTGGTCGTGGTAGCCAGCCGCAGAACGTGAGGAAGGTTCTTCATCTTCAATCACGCCTAACCTTCTCCATGTTGTTAATATGTTTGGTGAGCTACGTACACAAAGGACATTTGCGCTACGGTAATGACAGAGAAATGTGAATTCCTGTTTTGAGCAGGTGTCTTTCAGTGATGGTATCCTGAAATTGCCTGACGTCTCGTTCCTTTGCAGAGGTCCGCTTAAATCCTCCCGGGGTGAGTTACGCCAAGTCCAAGCCACAGCAGCTCAAGCTCTCGGATAATGTTCATGTTTTCAAAAGAACCACAATAGCCTCGTGTTGCTGTTGTGTTGCACCTGTACGCAGACCACCACTGTAAGAGCTTGCTGTATCTTTTATCTATGGACGGCAGGACATTGGTCTGCCTGTCTTCTGCTGTACCGTATGCTTCTCCTCAGCTGGTGGAATGCAGCGCAACAAACACCAGCTACCCCTAGCGTCTGCGGAAGAACAATCTTCAATAAATTGTGTCCGAAATTCTGGGTACGGGTTTATGAGACTTCGTTGAAATGTTGTACAGACTGCTGGTTGTAAGTGGTCAACTTCAGAATTGGGCGTTTGGTGGTGCTGACCAATGGGAGCACCAAGATGCTGGACCTGCTTCGTGTTGGTGTCAAACCCCGCTCGGTATGTTGGTGGACCCCGTATGTTTCAGAGCCAAAAGAGCACCACCCATCGGCCGCACTGGAGCCTCAGCTGTTCGAGTGATCAGTCCCAGCAATGAGGCGCATGAGGCGTATCAGGCGGGAGGATATTTCAGTCCAACTACCACCCACATACTCGTACAGTAGATTATTTGCAACAGTCGCTCTTTTGAGAGGAAGTCAGACGACCCGAGGCCATTCTTGTACATTACTGTACTAGCACAGCGATCAGCGACGCATCGCACACTTTGCTGCAGGGCAGCCATCCACTTGTAGCACACATCTCGCTGGACACAAACCACCGACATCATCCAGATCCATCTATTCGTCACTTGCAGCCACTTGGACCCTTCACCACATCCAAAACAGCGCCCTTGTCGTGATTCCAACTTCCTCCCTCAATCTGTCTCAAAACGATCATCTGCTTCGATTGCAGTCTCGAACTGCCATCCCTGCTGTCCACTGGCGTGCTTGTCACCCGCACTCATGCGCTCGGAGCCCTGCCAACCTACGTTCTTTACCAAAATCACAGACACACGAAACTGCTACGAGCACGACTCACATCTCGTCCATTCCCCGAATTTGTCCCATCCACCTTTCATTTTCGACTGCATATACTGTTTGCGCCTGAATTAGTAGCACCTCAATGCTTCGTCTATCGCTTAAGTCATTTCCTGCTTTTGCACCTGTACTACCTCGACGATTATTTCGATGAACTACTAGCCTTTCTCTCCGTCGACTGCGACTGCGCACAAGAAGATGGGCTTTTGGCCGTTCGGGGGAGGCAAAAAGCAGCGAGCTACGGAAAAAGGCCAAGAGCCACGAGAAAGACCGCTCGAAAGCGGCGTTACTGGAAACATGAGAGGACTTGAAAAAACGGGTGTTAATCACTCAACCAACACAAAAAGCACTACCAAGCAAGAACGAGGGATACGTCGTCTACCCAAAGTCCAAACGTCTAGTGGCGAGCAGGTACCACGTCCACAAACCAGTCTTGCCACTACCTCTAGCGTCCGGAGACACAGTCCAGATGCTCAACAGCTTCCCGAGAAACCGTTGTATCGACAAGATCCGCTGTCTCAGTCAAGTCTTGGACCAGAGAATTTCACTGTGGTTCAACAGCCACCAACCCTATACGCGCGTAGATCAGACAATGGTCCAGAGGGTGCGCGAACAAAATCGACTAAGCGCAAAGCAGAAGATTATGCGCGAGAGCGAGAAGTTAGAGCCATGAGCTCTTCTCCGGTACCTGTACCGCGAAGGCCAACAAGCTTCTATGGTGGCGGTCCATTACAAAAGGAAGTAAAGCAAACGCCTGGTGACCCCAACCGCAGACTCCACCGACCAAGGTCCCAGGTGTCTCTACCACTGCCAGAACCGATTCCTGGTGTTGACGATCCTTCACATCAACACTCGTTCAAAGTCAGCATGTTCGCAGCCCTGAGTCCGAGGCCAACCGTTAAGTACGACGCTAACTCACGGATGTTACGGGGAAAACAGTCTCAACGGCTAAACCCTCAACCTCGACTACCTGTCTTTGAAGTAGAAGGAGCGGATCAGAAACGCATCGATGAGCTGGCAGACAGTTTGGACGCAGGTGGCCTCAGAGAATTGATGGAACGCGACAAACGACGGAGGGAGCGCAAGAGGGAGCAGGACCGATCGAGGTTACAGCGAAAATTGCAGAAACGCGCTGAAAGGCAGAAGGAGGAAGAGGCTCGACAGGCTAGAACCGAGGAATATGTGTCTCAATCTGCATCTCGAATCGGGCTGGAACTTGAACCTTCTGAACGTGAAGATGCCGAAACTGCCCATGCCGAAGCTGGGCCTTCTGGTACTCGGCAAGCTCAACGACAAAACCCATTCGACGAACCAAGCACCTCTGTGCCTACTTCCCCTGCCGGCATACGTAATCCGTTTGAGGATGAAAAAGACATGGATGTTATGCTATATGAAGGCTCAGATCAAGAGCCTGAGCCGCCTATACCGGCGAAATCTCCTCTGCGCAAAATACAAACTGGAGTCGTTGTAGTGGATGAGAAGCCCTTACAGGCAGCGTTGTCGCCACCTGTATCACCTGCACCGCGTGCGGAGGATCGGCAGAGCATGTCTCAAGGTTCCTTACTTAATCGAGAGTTAACCGCAGACGTCGCCGAGAGTGCTAGTCAAGGTCGAGCTTCGGACCATAGCAGCCAGAGATTAAGCTCGTGGACGACTTTCTTCACACGAGGCACCCGGCGTAAGCTCAGCTCTTCGTTCCACGGCCGAAGTACACCATCAGAATTCTCCAACACATCTCGAGAATCATTTGCCGCTCGGAAACAACCACCACCACTAGTCACTCCAAGGACATTCAGACGAGCTGATTCGGCGACGCCGCAAAGGACTATGTCCAAGTTTCGAGAAGACCTTCCAGAACTACCATTATCGCCTCCCGATTCTCGAATGCAATCTCCAGAGGCGCTCATCCCACCGCCTAGCCGTCTGAGTCAAGCCATCGCGGCGGCTGACCTACCAATAATCAAAGCAGCTGACTACCAGCCGCCTGTAGCAACAACAAGCAGCCCTGTATCACCAAGAAAGAAAACAGAACAAGAGGTATCGATGGAGTTGGATGTGCCAGGCACCGCAAGACCTGAGATGAGTTTGTCACAATCGCTTGCGTCAGTAGACAGCGAGGGTTCCTGGCTCGCTGGCAAAGCTCTTAACCAGTCGTCCGGCCCTCCTCAGCGATCAAAACCTAGCCAATCCTCGTTGACTCGGCCTATGCCAGGTACATTCGGTGGCGCTGTTGGCGTGCCTCTTTCGCCGAAAGACTCTATGGAAAAGGAGCATGACGTCCGCCACGACAGTGCTCAGTCCAAAGAAGGCGATGGAATGTGGCATGCTAGTCTAGGGCGCCAACCTACCTTGATCAAACAAGCCAGCAGAGCCAGATCTACAGAAGGTCTTCTGAATGAGCATGCAATCAGGGATAGGCATGATTCCAGTACAGAAAGTGACGAGGAAGGGCAAGATACAGGTGAAGAGGAGGTCGAAGCACCAGAGCCAACTGTCCTGCGAGCGAAGAGCGTCGAATACAAAGGTCATGCGCGTCACATTAGTGGTGGCTCGGCTCGCTTGCTGGATATACGCCGCCAGTCTTCCCTCCACTCCAACATATCTCTTGACAAGCAACGGGAGTCGATAGTTAGGATTAACGATGTACATGAATAATCATTCCGACGGCTAACGTTCTTGGACTGGTCACAAAACAGAGTGCCAGCCTTCGCCTCTTAACCAAATTTCAACGTATGTATGACTTATGCCAGCTAATGCAAGATCCCAGGAGGATTGGAAACTCCTAAGAAATGAAACAACCGTGCAGGAGCAACACGGAAAACGGTTCCAGCCACCTGGTCAGGCTGTGTACAGCATCATCCATACCCATGGTCTGGTTTCGTTTATTGTCCTTCGTGTACTTGGATACCCCTGAGATTTCTTCTGTCTGAGGATGAAAACACGAGACAAAAACTACTGCTGAGGATGCAGGAAGATGAATGAGCACATGACATGAATGTCCGCAAATCTAGAAGTCCGTTCAGCACTAGCACTGCAGGTGGCGTAAATATATATCATAGCAACGAGGCTGGTCTTCTTTAATGTCCTAATATCAGATTAGCCACATGGCTATCGGTCGATCGAAAACAACCGTTTCCTACCGCAGAGCCCTGCTGATGTCTATTTTGCATGCTGTACTACATCTGTGAGGCTACACCAAATGCTAATTGAGTACCAGCACAGGCCTGTCAGTTACTCACGTGGTTAATGCAAGATTCGTGCCGTTGCTTGACAGGCATCGTGCAGGAAGAATTAATTCCAAATCACGTAGACGGGGTTGATTTTACTAGTGACGGATTTACTCGGCAAAGGCACTAACAGCTTCCAAATCTTTTTCGTGTGTTTCAATCAAGCTGAGCTTCTTGCGCCCATGCATTTGCATTTCTAAGCTTCGCGAATTCTATAGGTCCTTCTTGACACCCCGGAGACTTTGTCGCTTCCAATGCCGTGGTAAGGAAAGATTTCGTCATCTACTAAACACCCCTCCATGACAGTTCTACAAATCCTTCACAACGCCTTTCTTTGATTTCATATCCTTCCCGTGTTCATTACCATCTGTCACTCGCACTTTCCATTACCTTACCTCAGCTTCGACTGACATAATATCTTGTGTTTGCTCCTTCTAGTATAAATACCTCCACCGTGGCCACATCACTGAGAACTTTCTCTGTATCGAAACTCGTTACATCCGCCACTACATCTACCTTCACCAAACCAACCCATCTAACAAGATTACAAGTCGCAAGACCTTTTACCACCACCAGACCGGTATACTTTAACCAAACACCAGTCAAGATGGGTGTCCACAACCTAGCAGAGTACGTTAAATACCACCAAGAAAAACTCCGTCAGGAACAGCAAGCTGCACAATTCACCACCTCCCCCTCTGCATCCTCTTCCCAGCCTCCATCTCAACCCAAACCTAAGAAAAGAGGTGTTAACCAACTCCGCAGCAAAGCTTCCTTCAACACCTCCGTCATCGAGGGCTCGAGCGGCAAGGTCGTCCTTATCGACTACTTTGCCACTTGGTGCGGTCCTTGCAAGGCCATTGCTCCCAAGATCATTGAGATGTCTAATAGCCCCAAGTACAGCGACAAGGTTGACTTTGTCAAGATTGACGTGGATGAGGTGAGCGATGTTGCGCAAGAGCAGGGTATTAGAGCTATGCCTACATTTGCTATTTTCAAGGATGGAGAGAAGGTTGACGAGATCGTGGGTGCTAACGAGAAGGCTATTATAACCGCGTTGGACAAGGCTCTTGCCTCGTAAGCAACGAGAGCGCAAGAGATAGGCGGATGAGACCGGTTAGAGCAGTGGCAAAACGTGGAGCCTATAATCATGTGCCATAGAGCACGATCGCCGGCGAGCATTGAGATCTGTGATCGTGTACGACGTCTGAGAGCTGACGCCAAGGAACAACGGTTAGATAGAGCTTAGAGAATGGTGGACTTACAATGCCTTGCAGCCATGTAACATGTTCTATACCTATGCAACGATTGCGTCTTCTATAAACTCTCAAAGTCAGCGCCTTAAGCTCGCTTCCGAAACTACCTCAAACACATTAACGCTTGATGCCCAAACTCCCTTTCCACAGTCCCTTCCCTCTTCAACAACTCGCCCAACCACCTCCTGGCGCCATCCACATCCTTAGCCCCAAATTTGACAAGCACAAATCCTCTCACCTGTGCCGCCGTCCACAGCAGCCCATCCGCCCGCTCCCTCTCCCTAGCTTCCGCCTTTTGTCTCTCCGCAAAGTCTTCAACAACACCGTTCGCCGACTGAGCTTTGACGGTCCAATTCTTAGCCCCAATCCTCTCCAAACCCTTGAACTCCCTCATAAAGAACTCCGCCAACTCGCTGAACATACGGCCATAAATAACCAACGTCCCGAGTACACCCATGCCGTTCGTCTTAGCTGCTAAATCGTCTCCGAATAGCAGCAATGCATCCCGAATGAGTAGTCGGCCTTTATTGGAGACGTTGTGCTCATCTAGTTCACGGACTTCATTGCGACCGCTCCAGGAGCGCAGGGTCCAGGACTCGCCGCGCGCGCGCCGGCCCTCGGTGATCCAGTCTAGGAACAGGAGGTTTGAACTGCCGGTGGAGTCGACGGAGAAGGTTTGGCGTTGTTCGTAGAGGGAGTCTGTGAAGGGTTGGTTTGGGTCGGGGAGGTAGACTAGTGAGGAGTGGGGGGTGAGAGTTACGGAGAGGATTTGGCGGGTTGGTTGGGATTGTTGGGTTGGTAGGGAGTATGTAGTAGTAGTTGCTGGGGTTGTGGGTGTGGAGGTGGGGATGGATGCTGTTTTGAAGATTTTGGTGGTGCCTTGGGTGAGGAGGACGAGACGGGTGTGTGGGTTGAGGGTTAGGGATAGGTTGATGCTGTCGCCAGCTATGAGGCCGCCGCCGTAGGTTAGGAGGAAGATTGTTGTGACTTGGATGGTTTGCAGTTGTGGGTTGTTTTTGTTGTCGTTGGTTGTTTGATCTGCTTGCTTGACGACGGTGACGGTGTGGGGGTTGGGTGAGATGAGCTTGAGTGGATATTGGTAGGTGATGGTGGTTAGGACTTGTTTGTTTGGTGGTAACAGGGATAGGACGACATCTCCTTTGCCGGGTATGGCATTCGATTTCCCGAACGGGTTCTTGGGGATTGACATGGTTGAGCTTGGCACTATACCAGTACCGTAGCTCAGGGTTGGGTGTTACCGAGGCAGCATTGTGGTCTGTTCTGATCGAGGGGCATGGAATGAGCCCGTCGACTGGTCGTGGCTGTTTCTGTGATGCCTGACTATCTGAACGTCTGGAATAAGGAAGGCAGTCTCGTGCGTGCTACAGCACTAGTGTGCCTGATGCTAGCTGTGCGAGGAGCTGTTCGTTACTCATTGCCTGAAATAGCAACTTTGCCGGAAGTTCAATGCCCACCATGATGTAGCAAGTGGAGAGGGCACCTGGCGCGTTTTGTTCGACGCGTAGGAAGTCAACTTATTTCGATCGCATCACCACGCGATCTCGGTCGATGAAGCGAGTCTAGCAAGATATCTCACAGCTACTGCGGGATCTGTGATGAGTCGTTAATGACTGCATATCTTTCACGAAACAAGCACCTCAAACGCTTCCCACTGAGAGTGCTCACCACCTCAGCCACGCAAGATGGCCACATCTGTCGCATCGCCCATCACGAACGGCGCAGACCGAAGAAAGTCAGGCCGAGCATCGCGCAAACCTATAGTCTTTTCGCAAGAGGTTCACGAGGGTAGTCTTGTCAACTCCGCAAAGAGAAAGCGAACTTCTGCTGCGGCAGATGCCCAACATGAAGACGACGAGGAGATGGAGTCAGAAGCAGATGAAGATGAATCGCAGGGCGATGACGAGGAGGACGAGCCTGATGAGGAGGAATTGCGCGAGCGCAGGAAAAAACAGCGCAGACGGAGTACAGTTGCCAAACCGGCGGCAAAGAGATCCAAAACCGCTGGTGGCATGAGCACGACTCTTGCTATACGATCCGCTAATACCACCTCAAAGAATATATCAAAGCTAGCGAAACAGAAGGCGCGTTCGAGGGCTAGTCAGCTCCAAGCGACTGGCCTGTACGCAGAAGTGTTTGGCAAAGGTCTCGACGCGGAAACCACAGCTACCAACTGGCAGAATGAGATGGAGCACGACAACGTCGCAGGCTTAAGAGAGATTATCAACTTCATACTCCAATGTATAGGCTGTGAATCAAGAATCGAGAACAGTGATATTGATGATGTTGACAATATTTCCGGCAGACTCAGCGATATCTTGAATGAGTACGGCAATCAAAAGGAAGCGGACTATCCTCTGTCCTCGAAACAGAAGCAATTTCATGGCATGAAAGATGTCTTGACCGACTTCTTCAAAGCCGTTATCCATGGTCTGCACAATTCGAACCTCATGTACGACGAGCCTGCCATCTACGATAACATACACATCTGGACTGCCACAATGGCTAGTGCTGGCTTCAGATCATTCCGTCATACAGCGACCGTCATATCTCTGGCCATGACCACGGCTCTGACCGAGGTGGCCAAGGAACTGCAAGCAAGCATAGCTACAACGAAGCAACAACTCGATTCTGAAAAGAAAAAGAAAAGTGCCAACAAGAGTCGTATTGCCAAATTGCAAGAGGATATGTCACAAGATGAGAAAAAGCTCGAGGTGATAGACAACCAGCTGAAAGATGCCTTCGATACCGTGTACATTCACAGATACCGTGATGTGGAAGAGAAGATTCGCGTCGAGTGTGTGGCAGCCATAGGCAGCTGGATTCTGAATTACCGAAAGATGTTCCTTGAGGGACAATACCTGCGCTACATTGGCTGGGTAATGTCAGACCCCTATGCTCCGACACGATTGGAGGTCATTCGACAGTTGAAAGCACTCTTCAAGCAGAAGCAAAATGTTCCAGCACTAAGAGCGTTCACTGAGAGATTTCGATCTCGCATTGTGGAGATGGGGGCCAGAGATGCAGACACTACTGTACGAGCAGAAACCATCGAGTTATTGGACAGATTAAGGAATGCCGAATTGCTCGAACCTGACGACATCGAGACAATCGGGCAGCTGGTGTTCGACAACGAACCCAAAGTTCGAAAAGCAGTCGCCAAGTTCTTCGTGTCAAACATCGAGGATCTTTACAGCGCAAGCGTCGATGAGTTCGATCAGGAGCAATTCAACGAAGCACTTCCAGACGAGGACGAAACGGAAGACTTTGATACACCTAATAAGTTATGGATCAAGTTTAAGTGTCTGGCACAGACGCTTGGAGCACAGCAAAACACCAACCCGAAAAGTAGTAGTAAGAGGCTCGACATTTTCGATACTGATCGGGCTGACTCACGGTACATGGTGGCAACTCAAGCCATATTCAGTACGATGCCGGAGCTTCATCATTGGGAAGCATTGACAGGCTATCTACTCCATGACCATTCGAACATCACGAGTGCGAAAGACTCTTCTAACTTGTCTGCAGCTATACAGGAGGCATACAAGCTTGAGAATACAGAAGATCTGATCTTGCTGGATGTGCTTTACTGCGCTGCCAAATTGTCATTAGAGCAACCTGTGGAGGACTCGAAAGCAAACAAAACCAAGAAGGCCAAGGACGAAGCACGTCACAAGCAGGAAACTGCAGCTCACAATCTGTCGGTCATGATACCTCAATTACACAACAAATTTGGAAGCACACCTCAAGCAGCCAAAGCCATTCTGCGGTTGCACCAGCTGTTCGACGCTGACCTAGTCGACGATGTGCATGATGACGAAGCCGACCATACTGCCCTGCTTGACGACGTCAACAAACAGTTTTCCGCACACAGTGATGCCGATGTTCTCGCCGAGGCTAGTCGAGCACTTCGCGCGGCGCTGCACCACGAAAGCAGCAAGGAGGCAGCAGATGCCAAAATCTTGGAGCTATGGCAAGAGTCTTCTCGGTCCTTAGCAGCTCTACTTAGTGGACAGAACATCGGCGGGAGAGGGACTCTCGAGAGAAATGCTCTGCGACAAGTTGTCGATGTGGTGGCACGATTCGCGCACCTGGCTAGTATTACTGATTGCTGCGAAGTGCTCGAAGGTCGGATGACTTGGCCCAAATCGAAAGTAAATCAAGGTCGAAAAGAATCACTCCTCGATGTTCTCCTCCAGCTGGTCAAGCGTGGTGAACCTGATGATGACACTCCACGTGAACCCGCACAACTTGAAGATCAGCTTTGCAGGTTCGTACTCAAAACCTTATCCTTCTACTACAGGTGGAAGATCGTTTCTCTTAAATCGGTAATCTCGACAAACGACAAAGCCCGCTTGTCAACAGGCGCTCTAACAAATCTCGCGATGCGCAAAACGGAGCTGATCGAAGCATTACATCCAGTCATCACCTCCCGTAAACCCATCAACCGTGTTCGGGTAACAGCCCTCCTCACTCTGTTAGACCTGTATGTCCTTTTTGCTACAGTCCGATACATGAAACCCAAGACTGATGCTGACGATCTGGACACCGATGTGCAAGCAAATCTGAACAGCCTAATCACAAAAGTCGACAGCACAACCATAACAGCGTTAATGGAAACACACGAGAAAATGGAGAAACGTCTCGGTCGAAGGACCGGCAAACGAAACATCGAGCTCCCCCTCGAAAAAGCCAAGAAAGCCAGCAAAAGAGCAGATTCCGCGGACCCAGACGTGGACGCATCAACAATGAACGCTCCCAACCCAGACGAGGACGAAGAAATCGACCGTCCACCCGAAGACTCAGACGACGAAGCCGCCCGCGCCACACAACGTCAACGCCGAAACCGAACCTCAGACAACGATACCTCTTCCAGCGACGACGACGAGGACGACACAATATCGACCCTATCACATTCCGACACCGAAGAACAACCAGACAAACAAGCCCAGCTCCTCACCCGCCGCGAAGCAAAAAAGAAAGCAACCCTCGTAGCCGAAACATCCCTCTGCGAACTCACAGCCAAAATCGTCCTCACACTACTGGCAGACATCATGCCCGACAACGGCGGCAACGGTGACACGATCAAGAAACGCCTGCAAATAAATCGGACTAAACTCGGCAAGAGCTACAGCCAAGTCATCGCGTACCTGGACGACAAGGACAAGAAGACTGGTGGTGCGAAAAGTGGAGCCAGTAAGGGGAGGAAAGCGCAGATGAAAACGACGCCTGCTGCTGGAGCTGCTGCTAATAGCAAGGCCGGTGTCGCTAGTGCAAAGAAAAATGCAAAGGCGAATGCGAATGCCAAGGTGCCGCTCAGTGAAGCGATGGTCCTCAGTGACGACGACATTGAGGATCCGGATGAAGAGCGTGGAGATGATGATGACCCTGATGTGCTTAGGGAGAGGGGACTAGACGACGACGACATTCAAGATGAAGAAGGGGAGGATGGTGATGGTGGTCGTGAGACGGTCGCTGCCCCTGCTGATGGTGATGAAGATGACGAAATTATGGGTGATTGATTGATTGATTGATTGATTGATTGATTGATTGATTGATTGATTGATTGAATCGAATCGAATTGGCTTTGCAGAGCTAGTCTGTGGGCTCAAGATCGTTTACAGTACTCTACTGTAGGTTGTACGTAGTTCTGTTGTACTGTACATACCAGCGCGCTTGAATTGTATATCTTCGTTCCACTATCTTTCACTTTGTTCATTAAATTCATATTTCCAAGTTTACCCAAACGATGCCGAGAACAAAGAAATACGTATGGGGGGGTGAGGTTCACGTAATGAAAGGCACACACATATTGATACACCCCAGCATCGATATCAACCGTGATACCTGTCGCGCAGTACAAGAATCTCGAAGAAGAAAGAAACAACGTTTAACGCCTGGATCATGAATCTGTTTTCCTCTGAATGTCTCGTTTTGAGACGTGACATTTTTATCGCATAGCTACCAACCAATCGTTCTTCTAAGCTCTGAATGATAAATCTTCTTCCCCCAGACAAATAGATACACTTTACTCTCTCTATCTCTCTCAAGTTAATCCAATTCAATGTGATGTCGTACAAGGACCATGTAATATCGTTCGCCTAGAGCATATGTGTCTCTTGAGAAGTTGGAGTATTCTTACATTCTAGAATCAGAACCAGAACCAGTATCTCTTTGCAGAAGCACCACCATATCGCTGCATCAATCAATCCAAAATATACAATAGGTGAGAAGAGGAAGAAGCTAGATGTTTATCTTACTGATCCAAAAATGTCTTTAACCTCTTCCCAAATCCCATCTTAGCTCGACCACCGGGTCCAGATCCAGCCTGTTTTTCAATGTCGTCGTCGCCATCACCTCTGACAGATCCCCTCGTTTCGCCGCCCCATTGGACCCTCATCCTCGGTGGTTGAGCGGGCAGTTCTCTTTCCCTTGGTGGTGGTTGCGCGGCTACAGAACTCGAAACGTCCGGTTCATCACCAGGTTCTGGTACCGCTCGCTTCGGTATTCGAGGCCCCTCGTCTTCTTCGTCCGAGGACTCGGAACTGTTGCTACCTGCAAGGCCGAGTGCTGCAAGACGACGGCGTTTCTCGGCTGCGGTCTCGGCGTTTGGATCGTCCTCGTCTTCACGCTCATCGATACGGTCGCTGGACTCAGCGATGGACGAGTAAT
This sequence comes from Neophaeococcomyces aloes, assembly GCA_022813445.1. Taxonomy (NCBI): domain Eukaryota; kingdom Fungi; phylum Ascomycota; class Eurotiomycetes; order Chaetothyriales; genus Neophaeococcomyces; species Neophaeococcomyces aloes. The sequence continues at coordinate 88,590 of JAKLMK010000081.1, read as the reverse complement.
TCCGACGCCGAGCATCTGCGGATGTCATGTTGCCACGGCCATGACGAGCGATCGCACTGCGCACATTATGCGTTGGAATATCTGCTTCTTCTTCCGAATCTGAATTGGTATCCTTCGTAGCAGGGAGCTGGTCGTTTTGTGCAGTTGACGGCTCGACTCTGCTCGGTTGTTGAATATCAGAGAGCGCTCGTTGCCTCTTAGGTAGCGTCGAAACTGGTTGAGGCGCGAAATAATCAACTGGCTCTTCTGGTTCCTCCTCTTCTTGGATTGGGGATTTGTACTTTGACAGCGGCATTGTCCCGATTCGTCTTACACTTGGTTTGGCTGGGTCTTCTCTACCTTCACGTTCCCTTTCTTGTCGTGATTTGGCTGTGCGGTTGATTTCCTTCTGAGTGCCTTCGCTGACTCCCGCTCTGTTCATAAGCTTACTACGATCCGCTTGCTCCATCTGCTGCAAGGATGTAATGAAATCTTTCGTGCTCATACGTCGGTTGCCCATGATGTTCGGTCTATTGTCTTGTCGTGCCTTCTGTCGACCAGTCAGGCCGTACTGCTCAGCATTTGAAATGACCATCCGCAGACCATCGTCCATTTGAGACTGTTCCTCGTCCTTTTTCTTCTTGTTCTTCGCGCTGGGAGGTGCAGGTTTCGGAGTGACTTTCTGATCCTCTTGTTCCTTCTCGGGAGAGCTTGAAGAGGCGTCGTCAGTATCCCTGGGCTTTTCGTCGGGCGCCATGTTTGGTGCCGCTGTTGATTGCCTTCTATTCAGACCTACCCACGTGCCCATCCTTTGCATTCCACCACGCACGTTGTATCGATGACCCTCACCCTCCTCTCTTGGGATGCTATACTTGTGGATGACCTCACCATCTTCGTCCTCAATGATGATTGTGCTTCCAATCTGGTATGCATGTGCAGGTCCCCTCTTGCGCTCAGGCGGTTGTGGTTTCTTCGGCCTAGACTCTTCATCGTCTTCATGATGTTTCCCAAACCCTGTCCATTTCTTGAAAGTGTCTCGGAAATGCTTCTCCGGATGCTCAACGGTGTCCGCTACCTCCTGTTGTACTTCCTCTTCTTCATCCTTTGCATGAGGCTCGTGCTTGTGCTTGGCAAACTCGCCAGTTTTATCTTTTTTCAGTCGATTTTTCACATCTTCAACAATCTGCGCCTTCTCCGCTTCGCTTTTTCCTTTCGTGTCAGTGGCTTCAAGCACGTTTCCTTCTTCGTCTTCGACAATCAAATCCTCGCCCTCATCAAAAGCTTCAACTTCGACATCACGATCATCATCACGGTCAGAGACGTCAGAGTCCCGCTTCTTGCCCTCTTCCTTACGTGCTCTTTTTACCCTGCGCTTCTCGTCTGAGTCTGAGTCATTTGAGCGGAGCTGCTCAAGCTGGTCGGATTGGGATCGTTCTGGTAGTGGTCGCTCAGAATTCTCATCCAGCACATCTGTCTGGGAACCAAGCCGCGACAATTCCGGTTCAGATCTTCTTTTAGGCATGATGGCGCTATCACTGATTGGGCCGCCGTATGAGTTCTTCTGGCGTTTTTTACTTCGACTCCGGCTTGAAGAACGAGGTTGCTCGTACTCGTCATCCTTCTGCCGCCTTAGATGCAGTTTCGGTATGCCAATGGGTGGCAATTGATCGGCAGGTACATTCAGTTTCTCATCTTCCGACATGTCGGACGTGAACGACTTGCCCTGTGATTTGGATGTAGAAGAAATTCGGGGCAATCGATTCATCCAGGAGGACGATTGGTCGTTTGCGGTGGTGTATGACAGAGTCATGGTCAGCGTATTTATGCGCTTACCTAGCGTGAAGACGGCAATCGAGGAACCATGAACAACAATTGACGCGATGACCAGAAATGTTGTGATAGGCCAAATAGTGTAGATTAAGGTGTATTCAACATCGCTAGGATCAGGCAATTCAGTGAGTGGAGTAGTTCCGCCTGTTTCTAGCTCTGCACGAGCCAGGATGGCCACGAAAATGGCACCAACACCAATTGGACCAAAGTGACCGCAGAATAGAGCTTCTCTCCAGGTTTTTATATCTGGTATAATGGGTTTCAGCAACAACATGATCGGTATGCGTCTGAAAAAGAGGACCAAGAGAGCGATAACGACGAGACGCCATGGTTCGAGACCGTGCATAGCCGAACTGTACTGTTCCCAGGGAATAATGGTACCCAAGTAAACGAAGTAGGTGAGATTGAGAAGAAGGTCGATAACGTTGGAAACATGAGATTCTTCCGTCTTTTCAGTGAACCAGCCATCGTTCGAAAAGCCGACCCCAGCAGCGAAACCGATAAGCAAATCATCCATACCAAGCATAGAGCCAGAACCAGCACAGAAGAGTGCAAGAACAAAGTAGAAGACAAGAAAGCTTTCTCGGTCGATAATGCCCTTGCGTTCAGCAAGTTTGATCGCTTGTCGAGCGATGTATCCAACAAGCACACCATAAGTAGCACCCCAGACACACTCGTACAAGATTGTATTACAGATCCAGTGCTGAGTGACCAATTTTGCATCCAAATTATAGTGGATCAAATTCAAAGCCAGGTAGATGAAGGGAAAGGCCATTCCATCATTGCAGCCGGATTCGGCGGATAGCAAGTCTCGGATGTGTTTGGGCACACGCTTTGCGAATTTACCTTTACCAACAACCGAGGAGGCCAGGACCGGATCAGTAGCGGTGACACAAGCGGCAGCACAGAGGGATTCAAGCCATGTCAGAGGCACAATCAACCACCAAATGAACAAGCTTGTGACGAGCCAGCCAAAGGTCATGACTGGCACGAGTAGAAGCAGGACTGAAAGCCAATGTCGTTCCATGTATGCCTTTGGCAATTCAACACCAACGGCGAAACATTGCACCACCAAGACGATGCGGGAGAATTCCAACGTTATCTGGTCCTGATTTCCCCATGTATTCGGATCTATTAAATTGGCGGCATGAGGACCGAATATCACACCACAAATCGTGGCAACTGTAGCTTCACCAATGTACAATTTCTCTTTGATGAACAAGGACACCAGCATAAAAATCGTGGTGAAGCCGCCCAATATGATATAGACCAAATGCGGCTTGTTAATGGACAGTTGATCCCAACCCATGGTGGGCTAGCTGTCGTTGTGTCCTTTTTGTGTCTCTTACACCGTCAACTTCTTCATGCAAGCCGGCAATCAAGGCCCCGGCGAAGTTTTCGTATGACAGTCCATGTGCAGGAAGTTGTAACACCCTGGCTGCTCCAGCTTACTTTTATTCAGCGAACCAGATCTTGTTTCTCGATTGTTCGGCAAAAGGGAGATAGGAGCGGTCGATAGGTTATGAGCATGTTGAATGGCATCAAATAGTGAAGACGGTATGGAATGGAGGGCGACGACGTGCCAAGATGCTCGCGATCATCAAATGCCTGCGCTCCTTGACCAGAGCCCTTTTCGGCGGGAGGCCAAGATGAACTTGAAGTCAAAAAGTTATCCAAGCATTGGCAGTGGAGCACGCCAGTCATATCATCCCTATCGGAAGGCTGAGTGTGGGGGGTACCTGTAAAAAATAAAGTCACTGGCGCTCTTGAAAAACAAACTGACGACCATGCAGCAACATTCATTGGCGGGGTACCACTATTAGCTAAACTTGACTCAGCACGTTTGTCTACATAGTGGTACGAGCACACGTAAGATAGGATTACTACCAATAGAAGGGCATCGCTTTTTTCAAAGCAGATATCCCCGAGGTCTCTAGCAAGGTCTTCTATTTTGCACACGCATTGTGCACCACAATGCCTGCCTGTGATCTACAAGTAGAAAACAGGCAGGTACTCTTAGCACTCCTTACTACTACTGTAGTGTGCACCACACCATGGCCACGTTCTTTTCGTTGGCGAATAACCCGACTCGTGCACGGATCATCAATATCACATGGAATCATGATCCGGTTAATACGGAGCAGCACGCGTCATGTGTTTCACAGCATTGGCGGCATGCACTCCTTGAGGCTGAACACGGGGGACCACTGCAGCTGTCATGCTAGCGCCCAAGAAGATCCCCTCGGCCAGAATTTCTCAGTGTATAGAGGAGGACAGTTCATTAGCTCGATGAAGAACGCCCAGCATCTCTGTGTCATTCTTCGAGCCTCCAGCAACGTTGGCGGGATAGGTCCAGCCTGCATGACCTCTCACCACAAGTACAAACATACAGTGTAACATCCTTGTGCAATCTGGACTATGAAAGTGAGGTTAAGCGAGAAATTGCATGTTGCTGTGAGCTTGAGGTGCTTCATGTTGATCGCATACAGAGTATGAGCGTAGCTATCATAGGCACTACGATCCTACACTCCAAGCTTTGGGGCTCATGAGGGTTGGTGCGCCATCTTTCAGTCCAGGGGGCCATATTGAACGTTGGCATCACCACTTCATGCGATCTATCACTCGGTACGATTGACTGATACCAAAGTCCTCACCAGCCTCACAAATCTGTCGAGCATAAGGACATCACTCACTCGATTACGTTCTCTGTATTGCCTGCCCTGTTTGAATCATTCTCGCCGGCCTTTCATGCCGTAAAATATGTTGGGAGAGTTCAAAGATTACAATCTTGAGAAGCCGGAGTATCGCTTGAGTTTGCTGATGGTGGGGTAGCTTGAGTGCTCGGATCTCTTGGAATCCTGCCCTGAGGCTCTCGTCGGAAGATGCCATTGAGGAGTAAGTAGGTTGGGGTAACTTGGCGTCAGATTGCTACAGTAATAAACTAGGAAAATGTAGCCATGTTTCAGGAAACTGTCTGTGAGTGAAGTGGGAAAGTCCTCCTACCACTCCCGTCCAGCCGAGGGCCGGTTACGTTTATAGACAAAACCCATCAGGTAATCGTCGAGGTGCCGTGCAGTTTCTGACGCAAACCGCAAATTGCAAGCCAAGGTGATACAGCAGTCTTACTCTGATTGGTTCGGCAATCGGGTTTCCACACCTTCACTGACCCTGCTGACGGGCGGTCGTTTTATGATATATTCATTGACGTGATAGTAGTCGTTTGTCACATATACTAGTCTTCACAATGGAAGGCAGTTTGATACACTTCAAATGGCACAATATTTTCGTGACGCAATCATTACAGTTTCACCATTCGATGCCGATACCAAACTGTAAACACGTCCTGACTGGATGCCCTCGCCAACTCCTCTTGTCCGGCACTTGAACTTTTGGCTTCTTAAAGCGAGTTTTCCCACATTTCACCCATTACCAAATACTCCTTCGTGATCTCATATGGGTCGGGTATCTTTTCTGCAAAGTTTCATCAGGACATCAAATGTTATTCAGACACATTTCAGATAAATGTTGGACTCAGTCACTATCAACACAGTCTGAAAAGACACCATTGCGAATTGCTCGTCGTGCTCGGGAGCTGCCAAAAGGGCAAGCGTATCGGAATTTCAGAATCACTGTACCGGTCGCTGCGGTTGCATCGATTGCTGGACTCGTGCTGTAACATGTCCAGCTTGGATTTCGAGGGATTGAGACATCAATCTCGTCACTGACGGCTTGTTAGCAGATGTCTTGACACTGTCAATGAGCCAGCTTACCAGGCCAAATAGCCGCTCGTGCCATGGTTTGCGACGTCAAGACCAAAATGCGACTCCCATAACCACCTTTGCGGGACTCGTGAAGAGCAGCGACGTTCTCGCTTCTCTGTTCGGCACTCATCAATAGCTCTTCAATACGGCATAGGAGCTTGCGATCCTCTTCGTCAAGCAAAAGCACTGCAGGGACCTCGTGCAGATTCAGATCATCTCCCCCGATCACACCAATGTACCTCCCGACTCGTTCTTGAAGTGTAGTGATCCATTCGCTCAGGACCTGTGCGCAGTCGCACGCGCACAAGATTGACTGCATGGGCAGATCACGTGAATTCTTTTCCACAAAGGCTACCCCAAGCCGGTCAGCGTTCATAAGATGATCGGCAGCATAAAAGGCAGCCTTGCGAAGGTGTCTTTCACGCCGCGTCGGCTTGCTGTCAATCTCTTGCAAGCCATTCACTCCATCAAAGCCCGTGCCTTCGGTCGAAGGTAGAAGAGCATTCGTTTCGCTTCGTTGACTTTGAGAAGCGGGAGATGTAACATTTGCTGACCATTCAGGGTGCGCAACATAACCCGTCTCCGGACCCTTCGCGAGTTCTTGAGCCATGCTGTCGTAGTCTCGTTGCCAGTACGCTTCTTTCGAACGGCCGAAGTCGACAAACAGTCTTACATAGGCTAAATCAAGCAAAGGTATGCTGTCAGCAGGGAGTGGGCCAGCTCCAAAAGGATTCGGACGCTCAATCACATGCAGCGGATTGGAACTCCAAGCTGCTGACCATGCTCGAAGTGCTGGCTCAATGTGCGCATGCATTGCTTCCACCTCTTGTGGTGTCCACTGTCTTCCGAGGTGTCGCTGACGAGTTTCCCAGATGTAATTATGCAAGGCGTCGACAAGCACAAGACAGCCGAATGAGCTAGGCTTCAACACGGACGCACTTTCTGGGCTCACATTGGGTTCTGCAGCGCGCCTCTCTCTCTGCGCTGCCGTCAACAGGTGTGTAAGAGCTCCCGCGAAAGGAATTGATCGACTTTGCACAGCTGCCATACCGCCTAGGGCACGCCATGCCTGTGGGGTTTCAGCAGACCACAATTCTTCATCACAGGGTAAGTCTAGCCTGATCTCTGAGTTTGTCAATGCGGGTGCCCGGTTATAGGCCATGACAAGCATGCTGGACAGGCAAAATATTGAGTAAAGTGTACGCTTTCTCTCTTCCGAGGTTTTCCACTCCAGCCATTCGAGATCGATATTGTCGCTACCATGACTGCTCCAAGCTTCGTTGTTGACAAACAACGCGTAAGGTTTAGCAAGCTCTGCACCACGAGCAAGACTGACCAAAGCAGCACAGTGGTTACTAGCAATGTCGGCAGCTGTTTTGTCACCACAATTGTGGCCGTAGACAACGTTCAACAACATAGCCTGTACCAACCAAAGCGGAGTGTCATCGTTCTCCATATTATGATGCGACACGAAGAGGTTCCTGCTTGCAGCTGTTTTTCGACGACCTTCGAGATAAAAACTAATACTCCTCTTCGCGTACTCGAACAACTCCTTTGAAACAGTCGGCTCGTTTTCGTATAGGGCTCCCATTGCTACTATCGAAAGCAACAAGCAGCTTCCACCTATGGTATTGCCAGTCTTGCCGTATCCGGCATAGGAATTGCCTCCCAAAGTGGTTGCATACTCAGCAGATTCAAAATTCAGCGTGGGAAGATGCAAGAACGGCAAATGAGGGTGATAGAAACGGAAATAGGCGGATACGTATCTTTGAAGCTCTGGTGTGGTCGGAAAGGTGTGAGGATTGAAAGTCTTGGATTTGGTGCTGCCGCTCGGAGTCAACGGTGAGCTGACCACAGGCGCTGACTGCCTACGTTGGCCAAACCCCGAAAATTGTGAAAGACTCGAAATGACTGTACTGCGCATCTGTTCGGTAACAAGCTCTCCGCAATTTGTCGTGACAGAGCTGTGACGCATACTACTGTCTCCCGAAGCGGTGGACTCGGTTGATGCGACAGTTTCATAATTGAAAGGCAAGGAAAATGTGCCGTTTGACATGGCAGCAACATGTGAAGGGTCGACAGATGACAGATCGGGAGGCGTGGAGAAGGTCGCGTCAAATCCTGCATTGCTGTGGGCGAGCAACGACTTCGGGCTAACGGTGTTCTCGGTCGACATAGGCATATCTACAAACAGAGCATTAACATCCATACTCAGGGGACTATTTATCGGATGTTGGTGGTTTGCAATTGATTGTTGCCACATGCTGTGATCCATCTTCGAGTGTGCATGAGCACTATGAGATCCGGGCCTCACACTGCCGCTTTCTTGAAACGTGGCAGGGCTGTTTGTGTCCATAGCCGAGGGTGATGATTCGATGGCATTTTCTGTGGCATTCATGAAAGTCATTTGTTGCTCGAACCCGTGTGCCATCCAGTCGAAATTACTATCGTCGTCAACAATTGCGTGCGGATTGATTATTCCCAAGTACGAATCATGGCCAAAGTCTGCTGAGTGATCGATCCCTAAGCCCGACAAACCAGGCGTGTGTAACTCATGTGGGTTGATTGTACTCGAATTCGCGGTACCATAACCCATCATCTCCGCTTCGAACTCTGCACCGAATCCTCCGTACGGTGGCGCTGTACGAAGGCCACTAGATAAGTCTGCTGGCATGGAATTTGTATCGAGCCGTGGCAGTCCCATCATCACCGCAGCGTTTGTAGTATTCATGCCTCTCATACCAAACGATCCTATGTTCGACAGGGTACTAAAGCTGTTGTGATGACTGTGCATGGGAACAAAGGATCTACCAAAAGCACCACTCGATCCCATGCCTGAGATAGACGCATCAACGTGGCTGAGCGTGTTTGCCCGTGGTCTCATCGTCTGGTTCACCGTGCTTGCCATAGAATTCTTACGCACTCTTGAGTTGGCTACACCTGCCGCACTTTCGCGACGACCGTTCCTAGGTCTTGCAGAGGGTGTAGTGGTCGAGTGCAGTTTCTGTTGGTGGCGGAGCAACAAATCTCTGCGGGCGAAAGCCCGCGTACAATTTTGACACTCGAAGGGCTTTTCTTTTGTATGGGATCGTTCATGACGCTTCAGATGTTCTAGCCTAGCAAACGACCGCGTGCATGTTATACAAACATGTGGTCTGGGCTTATCAGTCTTTGGAGGTGGGAAATTAGGCACTGGCTTGGTTGGAGGACTCGTAGCTGGTGCCGGCATGGAGGGCGATGCCGTTGGTGCTAGTCAAGTTATTAGGTACTACTGACGAAGGAAGGATTTGGACATACTTGTGCCGATTTGCTCAGAAGGGACTTCTTGTTGTTGTTGTTGTTGGGTTGTGCCCGGTGATGCTGAGCCAGGCTCCATGACTGCAACCTTTTCATCGGCCATTTCCAACAGACTTTCTCAGCTTGGCTTCTTGTTGGTAGACTTTCGGAGCAAGAGATTTCTAAGATGTCGAATAGTGATGATATATGTATACAGCTCCCCGACCAACGTTCCAGCGTGCAAAGTCTGAATTCGTCTGAATTATGCAGTGTCAACAGTATAGTTCACAAACTTTGTGCCTCGAATATACCAAACAAGAAGATTGTATGTACTTAAACAACGCAAGCTCTTTGAAAGACCATATACCCACGGTTGTATGTGCAGTCACAAGGATATCAACAGTCGCCAAGTCCAGCTCGCGCGTTCGTGATGTAAAAATCACAGTCCAATGTATTGTTCCTAGTTTCGAGAAGATCACGCTTGTGGTGCCAACTGCAGGCTGAGTACGGCGTTCGTCTGGTAGTAGTAGTGGCGGTGCTAGGGATGATAGACAGAGCGCTGTCGCCGGTAGTGTTGCTGATGGCAAGACCTGTGATCAATGCTACCAACTTCTCCAATGTCTCAACTCGAACTGGTCTATGGTGAAGCAGCGTAATAAAACACCCGGGAAAGAAACAGTTCTTGAACTGTGGGTGCTCTGATCGTCTGAATCCAAGCCAGCTACTGTACGAGTACCGCTGTGGTTGAGCAGACGCACGTCACTGAGCAGCAACGTGAAGTTGTGGTTGGCTGACAGGATTGGTAGCAAGGTTTCCGGTTGGTCGACTGGTCAAGAGTATAGGCAAAGACGAAGTGGGCGCTGAGAGGTTCCGTATAACGATGTCGTTGCAGGAGCCCGCAAAGCCCTCTGGAGGAATTGGGGAAGTCTCAACAAGACTGGCCGTCCATACAAATGCTTTCGATGTACAGTTCATCGGCTTGGACAAGCCCAGGAATTGGAGCATACAAGGAGGCCAGGTACACACAGCAGCATGAGCAGGAACGTGAAGCACAGCCGCGACTCGAAAGTGCCCTGTGGGCATGGAGCCGCAGGTTGCAGACCATGAAAGTTCGCAGTATGCCAAATCAGGTAGGAAATAGTCCTCTTGGAGCGCAGCTCGTGGTGTTCCTTGGTCAGCTCTTAGGTGCTTTAGTGGCATCCTTGGAGCATTGACCCACCAGGCCCTCGAAATTTTAGCTCGGGAACCACTGGCAGGAATTCCTCCATCGACCTTACTCCAGCTTTTCAACCCCATATCTGCTTGTTTGTCGATCCATGACCACAAAGAATGCCATTCAAACGCCCCGTTCAGCACGGGCAAGGTAGAAAGTCTCAACAGCTCCTGCGATTCACGGACAAGCCGCAATCCGTATCTTTCGAGGTAACGCATGCGCATCGGACACTTGCGAGTCGTGCTCAGAGCTACCCACAATGGGCTGCAACGATCTCACGCTAGGCAAGGTCAAGCAGTGTTACAATACGTTGGCTGGAAGAGATGGGACAACAAAGGCATTTATGCACATGGGGTCACGAATGAGACGATGGCAAGCATATTTTCGATCGGCCGCTCACAGGTCTCCCCATGTCGCCACGCGTGGCGCGCTAGAGTAACAAACCAAACCCTGGAGCACTACTTCCGAATACTTTTATTCTGTGTTGCTCCAATGAGCAGAAGTGCTCCTTCAACCTCATACTCCGAACATACCAGACTTGGTGCTGAGCATTCCGTTTTAAGTTCACAACTATGCTATAGAAACAATCCTCTGGCAAAGTCCTAGGCTAATTGTTTGTCCATTGCTGTGAAAGTGTTTCAACCACTGCAACATATGGACAGCAAGATCCCTGTAGTACATTGCACTCATTTGCGTTGTTCAGTACAAGTACGGATGTGGGATGGCCAGGGGAATGGACGGGTTTGAACCAGTGAGAGAAGTCGCCGACAAAACGATACCTCGAACACGAAGCCAAGATTTCCAGTCTCTCTATGCGCCAAGACCAAATACACTTCTCGTGGTAAGAGTGGTTGAAGCTCAGCCATGTAACGGAGTACGACGGCACATTTTAGGAGCTGATATTCCCGGTTAAAGCCTCAAACTCTTCACATGCACCGGAAAGTGCAAGCAAACGCGTGTTCACGGCTTCTCCAGAAGGTCTAGGTACATATTTGAAAATGCAGCTTGCACCACTGCACCACCGTCTGGAGATGTTCTTTTCGGTGATGAAGGTCCAGAAGCGCAATTTCGGAATCACTGTCGTTGTCTCAAGTCTCAGCCTTGTTGCTGGAAGTTTTAGACCACATCAGTCTTACCGTATGTATGATACTACAACGTTCTCTCTGCGACGTGCAACGATTTCTTGGGCAAGTTCCAACAGCCAACGATGAAAGATGCCGCGATAGACTGTTTGCGTTGACGGGTTATTTCTTAATCAGCAACTCGTACAGGATCCGCTGCGAGCGGTCCAGAACTGAGATGGTGCACAGTTACTGTACTTCGTACTATCAAAGTCTTGATGATCTTATGGAATCAAGACTCGCTCTGGACCAGATCTCTGCCAGTGACGGTAGCCGTTATGGAGCATCACTTGCACCAAAAGGACTCAGATTATGGATTCACGCATGTGCAAATATTTGAATCCTTCAATATTGTACTTGTGCTACTTCACAAAATCTTCGGCCAGCCTGACCGAACCGGAAATGTAACCGAATTGCTTCGTTGGAGTTTGGAGTTGTTCGGTGTAGCGAATTCAGGTCATGGGACTTCAAGTTTTTACAGAAAAGTTTCCACGCTAACTGACTTGCACTAAAGTTGGGAGATCTGCTCGTGTTTTAGCTGCATCCACCAGCCGAGCCTTGTCGTGCACTATACCACATTTGTGGCTTCCTTCACCCAAGGACAAATCGCGTTGGCAAAAGTGCTGCGTGCTTGCGTCTTACGGGCACCACTCAGAAGGCTCCTGGCGTTTCACAACGGCACTCAATTCGACTACTGTATGAACTCTCTCCACTATCACGCCTCCGAAGCTTCATACTTGTGGTTCAGACCATTGCTTCTAGCCGAAGCCAATGAATACCCCAGACCACACTAGGGTAACCTCGTCTGTGATCAGTCAGCCAGGAGTCTAGACAAACGTTACTGCATTGTACAGTACAGTACAGTACAGTACGTAGAAGCGCTTAGAGGATGTCCAGCCGAGCACGCTTTACAACACTCGAGTTTCCAAGCAGGATCAGGGCACTGTTCACGTTATCACACGTGGACAATTCACCAGCCCAGAAGCCATTCAGTGCAGGATCCAGAATGCAGACCTAAGTTATCCTAGAAATTTTGTCACGGATGTCAACGCATGAAGATATCAACACTGCGAGCCCACTTTGTGCCTCGCTAAATTCTCACCAGTAGAAGTTGTACCTCTAGATCACATCAACCAATACCAGACAGACGTCCCTGGATTTAAGATCTCGCCACCATCATTCGCAAACAGCTCTTTCATTATGGATGGTGAACCACCCAAGTACCGACAGTTGTTGAGCTGGAGTTCTTCCAGCTTCATGCGTCGTTATATTTGGCCAATCACTGTCGCTAGCCCACTAGCTGTGAAACCAATACAGTACACACAATAAACCGCACTTTCATTGCGCGATGATAGCGCGAATGCCGGTGCACTCTCCTCTTAATTTTAAATCTACGGTCTACAAGTGTAGTACTGTGCTGTGGACTAGCATCCGCAAGCGCAGTCCGGAAAATTTATTAAGCTAGGTACTCAGTACTCCTGCTCAAACTTCCATTGTCTGCACGCGACTCCGAAACGCTATCTACAAAACTCGAAATCTCGTCCTGCTGTTGGTTTCTGCTACTGACAATTTCATGCATAAGCGTCCTCGTGGCAAACACCTTTGTTTGTTTCTCCAGAACATGCAAGCCAAGACACCGTAAAACAAAACACCAATTTCTAAAATTTACGGCCGCAAGAAATCTCAATGCACAAGCTCATCATCTTGTGGTCACTCGCTATAAACACACTGCAACAACCATGCCACAATGTCTGAGCTCTCGCTTGTCCTACAGTTTATCAGACAATCCGGTGCGCAACGTTCCGCATTTCTGTTAGAAAACAGAGTGATGTAGGGAAAGCCGCACGCCACCAAATGTGGAGCAGACAGGGTCTAGACCCGGACACGGATTTCACCACAGCACGTTTCAGTCCCGAGTCGTTATTCTCGAGTCATGGTGTATGTACGAATTGTGAGCTTCATTGATCACGGTTGACAGGCACCCAAGGCGAAAGGCTGAACGTTCCGTTCCGCATCTCTTGGCTCAGTCCGGGGTTCAAATACTGTACTGTAGTCTGTGCAGTGATACACCACGCCATCAACGAACTCGCCTTACAGTACAGTTTTGCATCCATATAGGTAAATTCCTTCGAAGGCATAACGCGACCTCATGAGACGAAAGAATTACTCCACAAACTACGAGTATTTGCAACTACCATAATCTCAAGCCTGAAACCATCTTCCAATCACTGTGTACATCAGCTTGTAGCCTACATATGTATGGAGCTGAACCAAGAATGTTTTACGATGTCCCCAAATCAAAAGTTCTAGGTGCAGTGGTCAACACCATCCTTGGCTGATTGATCACAAAGGGGAGGCAATACGACTGCAATTCTTCTTGGAAATACTGCTCCATCCTATTTCATTAATTCTAGATCTTCGCTTGGTGCAATCAGTCGAGGGCCACAAGTACCGACTACGACCTGCTATTGACACCTCCCACCAGTCACAGAACGCCAGCCAAACCGAGGAAGCCAAGTGCTACAACGAACCAGCACCTAAAGGTAACCACATCGGAGAGTAGCCACCTTACAAACTGACTTTCGTCACGGATGGCAGCTTCCTGCCTTTCCAGAATCTGAACACTGCATGATGAGGTGAAGCCACAAGGGCATGACGACGAGAGACTATCTTGTGCATCAGATCGCAGAAGCCAGGAACTCATTACCATGATCCGGTGGCCGGACTAGCAGAACCGTTCTGTGTGCATTCGATGCCCACCGCCAGCCTTACTGTACTGGCCGCTTGATTGAAGCTTAGAGCATGTATTGCCAATGTTCGCGCACCTTGATATGGTTGCAGACAGCGAGATATACTTTTGTTCTGTCGCTGCGGAACTTGTACATGAAGATCCTGTTCCGGAGTAGCCTTTGATACTGAGCTTCGGTCAATTCGTGTTGCTCAAGTATCCGCTATATCGTTTTCATAACTCGGAACTAGCTCGGACTTTGCCTGCGCTGGCTCGCAATCCTTGTAACTGCTTCAGTCGAGATCCAAGATCATTCTTGATGCAGAGGGAACTGTTTGTATCTGGTCAGGCATTCTTGGACACGTTGCATTGCGAACGCCATTTCCTGACTCCTGAACGATCTTTCTGTGAGTATGAGCATGTGCAGGTGCACATGCACATCCACAGGACAAACTTGACTATATCGTTTGAAGGGAAAAATTACAAACCTATGCCGGGAGTACAATCTGAAGCTGCTGACATTATGCACGGGATGGTGAGAAAGCCACAGGAACATGAGGTGTTGTCATGTTCTCCATCAACTGTCTTTGTCTTTCTTAACATCTACCTCGTCATCTGTGTCGTCTTCTCCTTCAGCCATTACGCGCTTGCCCTGAACACCTTTTTCGACCTCGGGAACCAAGCTGTCCATGTATTCTCTGTCTGTACCGACCAAGGTTGCTACATTTCTCTTCTTTCCCCAGCGGGGGTAGGATCCGACCTGGGAAAAATTGTGTTAGCGTGGGGAAGCAGATTTGACGACGAGAACAGCAGCTATCAGGGATGACGACTTTGGAAGAGCAAGGATCTAGAAATAAGAGCAATGAAGGTATTGCAAGAGGAAGACCAACCTTGATGCCCTTTGGCCCAACTTTCTTCGACAGCTCGGTCAGATATGTCGCGGCCTCGCTTTCAGGCAAGGGAGTGCTGATCAGTATTCTGTAGTTCCCTTTCCCTTCTGGGTCGGCCAATCTTGGTATCAGCGAAGGCTTTATTCCCTCTAATAGAGCTTCGAATAGCCTTGGTACGCCCGGCAAGATGTGTATATTCCCATTAACCACAGAGATAGGTACCCATAACTCTTCAGTCGCGAACAAAACCTGCTCTTCATCTGGCCTGTTCTCATCATACGGCAATTGAACCATACGCAGCTTTGCAGTCAGCGCAGCACTTGGTTCATCCCATGTAAAATTGGGTTGGTTCGCACGTGGTTTGCTCAGCTTCTTCATCTTCGCGAATGAGGCATCATGCAGTTTCAACGGCAGATTGAAGGCCTTGGCTATGCTCTCGTACGTGATGTCGTCGTGCGTAGGACCGATACCACCCGAAGTTACGACAAAATCGTAGTTCTTGGACATTCGCTGGACTGCTTCTATTATTTCTGAATCATCGTCTGCTATCACTTCAACTCGTTTAAGCGCGATGCCTAGCTGGAAGCAGAACTTGGCGAAGTAGGCGGAGTTTGTGTCGACTGTCTTGCCGCCGAGCACTTCATCGCCTATTATTAGACATCCTGCTGTGTGTATCTGGCGTGCATTACTGCTGCTCTGAGTTGATGATGTCATGTTCGGCTTTGAGGTTAGAGCTGCGGCGGAGCGGTGGGCGTAGTTTGGAAGTGGTTTGGAAAAGTGGCGTGCTAATTGTGAGAGACGCGAGAACATTGGTTATCTTGAAAGAGCTTTGCTTGGTACTTGGTAAAGTAGAAAGAGAGAGCAAGGTGTTTTTATCTGCAGAATTGCGATGGAGCTTGCACTGCTTGAGCTGACATGGGGTGCAGGACAAAAGCTAGACTAGCGACAGGCGGGGTCTGATACCAAGAGATCTCCGAATCGTCTCCCGAAGCTCAGGTTGACCTTACCCGATGCCCAATAGATAGGCTCGAAAGGGGCGTGATCCATACCCACAGAAATACCTTAACGTTGGCTTAATCTTGGATGACGTCGGTTGAAGGTGATCACACACTGGTGGGGCATTCGAGGTTGGGATTGGCAGTGACACTACGCCTCTCTGGAACTGGTCAACATAACGTGTTTGAGAAGACTAAACCTCTATTCAGCAACCATATTTGGACTGCTCTGCTGGACTCCTCAAGAAACCGTGAAGCTTCGATTGACTCTGTACGACGATTTAAAGATTCAGGAGGGAATAAAATTGCCAAACCGTGCTATCAGGCCCACAGTCAGCCATTATATATTGAAAGAACGAACAACAATAATAGTACAATACCACCATGGTAACTCGTCGGCCTGTGAATACTCTAGGAAGCAAGACCTGATAATAGTAGTCAGGAAGTTTGTACACCTTCTCGCAAGAGACAAAGGATGCTCTACGAAAATTTCGGTTAGGCACATCGAGGGCTAAGACTCCTCAAGCAAAGATTTGTATGTCGTCCACCTTCCTTCCGTGTCAAAAATGGACAAATCTGTTGGGATCTGTATTTGCAAAGGCTACGCCAATATGGGTGAAGTGGGACAGATCTTCAATAAGCTACCATCTACCCAGTTCATGTTTCATGTGTGCCTCTTCAAACCATGGATAGAAGGAGGCAGATTACCCACATAGTGATTAAATGCTCTTGCTAGGGAACATTGCTGAGACTGATCAAGTGTGCACATCGCAGACATGATCGACATCAAGACGCAAGAGATCAAAGCCGCAGACAGCGAAACCTACTCTGACATGCGAGATCTCTCCGACGAACTTCCAGACTCGTCGCCTCGCTTTGTGTTACTGAGCTATCCAATGATACTGGTACGTCTATCCTGATTCCCGTCCTCCCGTCCTTTCGGTCCTTCCATGTCTTCACTTCCCGCAGGTATACCCGTTGATATGGAGGTAGCAACAGCGGGAGCAGTCGACCTAAATCCTCTTCCAAACATGACCAATTCCCCTGCTAACGTAAATCGTGTCCAGCCTTCCGGTCGGTTATCAGTACCATACGTACTCCTCTATTACCTCCCAGAGAACTGTAACCCGAATCAGCGCATGTCATACGCTGGAGCAGTCGAAGTCATGAGAAATCAGGCTGAAGTCAGTAAGGTGATCGAGATCCAAAGCGCAGAGGACGTGGAGAGTATTGAGAAGAAGCTGTCTGGAGAGGAATAAAATTCTCACACAGTCAACTGCTTGCTTACAACTCAGATTTGGTAGTGATTGCACGAGGCTCTACCGGTCCTGGCCTTGGATGCACAGTATCAGCGGGGCGTAGGGCAAGGAGCTGGAAGGGATGTTTCTAACAGCCAACACCGTCGGACACAGATAAGCGTTGGAACTAGTGCAACTTCGATTTTGGCTCAGCAGCTCGGGTTCACCCTTACAAGGTGCTGGTTCACACAGCAGTATGTATCTTACACTAGCTCCGGGTATTTTTTCATGGAACTTTAGTGTGCTCTGGTTACAGTACTCATCACCCCGTATTCTTATGATACGCAGTTACACCGACTCTATGCTCTTTGGCTTCTGTTTTGACGAAAGAAGAACGACTCACCTCGGTGTAGTCTCATCTGTTCATACCCCTTTTATCAGTCCTTAGCACACTTATTATACTTGCGCAATCCAGTATAGTCCCACCTAATCCTGGCGTCTGCCGTTCTGACTTTCTTGGATAGAGACTACTCCACGGGATATGGCCTCCTATAGTACTAATGACGAGTTTGGAAACAAAGCAGATAGTACCGCTGTAGCCCAATCCCGGAGGAAGTTCTTGTCTGAGCCGTTTTTGTTCGAGAAGCCAGTCATGTTACGATATGGGTGACGTGTCTGGTGTCTTGTCACAGGTTATGAATAATATCTGTGGTTCTCCATCTCCAATAGAAGCGGTACTGTATCGCCGAAGCTCAAACTTGTTGGTTGATCTGGAGACAGAGCTCCCTCGGGGACGAAAGAATTCAGAATCATCCAACAATTCTTGGATGTCGAGTGCTGGCCCTGCAACCTCAGGGGATGTGGTCTCGTCACTCGGAATAGGTGTATGAGTTTTGTGCGAAGTCTATGATGCTATGGCTCTGGAACCACGAGGTTTTGGCGTGCCTGATCAGATAATAGAGACCAGATTCTGACTCATTGAAGATAACAAAAGTCTCATACCTAGGGAAGGCTGCAAGCGCTTCCAGTCTTGTTGATTAACAAGTACACGGGAGTTCTTGACATTCGGAGTGTGCAGTTTTGGATCAGCAAAGGGAGTTCTCTGAATCCACAACTCGTAGTGGCTTGCTACAGTGGACCATGATCAGTAGGGAATTGCAGAAGGTAGGCCGCTGGTTCGATTTCTTCGACGAGCCATTTGACCTTACTACATACCGGAAGACCTCCGCTCACCTACCGAGACGTGATTCAATGAGCCCATTGCCCTTGTATCAAAGCTTTTGCTTGTGTCAAAGAGCTGCCGTGTGTTTGTTCATATAAAGGTAGCCCCTCTGTTCAGTCCTGTTGTTTAGTAATCTGAACATCTCGGAAACGGACCAGTCACTGTCCAAGAGCTGGCTATTCGAATCGTGTCACTGGTCAAGTCAAAAGTGCCAATGGATGTCCAAGCACTTGAAAGCTCTTGAGAAGCAATATCATCCGGTGTATGGTAAACCATGGCTCCTTCAATGAGCTTGCCGGACACGAGGAAGTATGATCTGTGAGGCTATGGCGTCGACGAGATGGAAAGTGATTTGCTTGGTCTCTTATCATGAGGTTGTGGCAGATACGCAAACACCAGTATTCGTGCAGGTTTTGCATTGTGTCAGTGGTGTATAAGGTTCAGAGACTCCTAACGCTATGCTGTTAGAGGGAGTGGACACGGAAATGACACCGGAATAGGCAAAAGAGACATGAGCCGAAATAGACTTGACTTTGGGAGGAAGAGTGAAGAGAAGAGTCAACTTGAGATTTCATACCAATACTACTTCGATCCTTCAATAATTCTTGGGTGCATGTGAATCATGTAGAACAACTGACGAGGTTAGATTCAAAACACCAGTAGAATTATCGCAGTGAAGCTTGGTACCAGATATGTTCTAGGGGAGCTAGCTACTGCTGGACCCTCGGGATAGGGTTAATCCATCTCATATAGGTGTATTAATCCAAGGCGATGGAGTGAGTTGATATCAGATGATAGGGATGGCAGTTGTTTGAGATGCATTTTCATCTGTCCCACAACGGCGAACCTTTTAGACCATCACGGGGACGCAACAACCATCATAAGACAGTATAAAGCTTATTAGCATATTCGGTGCAAGGATATGACAACCAGTGGTGATTCATCATCCTAGAGACAGCAACTCTCCATGGAAGGAGGTTTCCTGCGAAGTATCAACTTAATCTTAACGAGTTCAGGTTGAGATAGCTCAGTCTGGGATACATTTTGTATAGGAGCAACGTGTTTGTTGTCCTTTGCCACAGCCCAGCTTTAGCTGTGGTTTGATAGACCTGTGGACTTCTGAGATACCACGCCTATTACCCGTTACTTTGCCTTGGAAGAGTGTAAAGAAGGTAAGTGAGCAGCAGGTAAGGTCAGTGATGAAGGTTCAGAAGCAAGTATTCACTACACTCTCCCTCCACCAATTGCGCGTTGAAGGAAACTCCTAAAGAGGATTGTTTACCAACCGCAAAATGATACGTACCAACCGGTCTCACCCTCGATGCGATGATATACGAGCCAAGTACGTTAGTCAGAAAGCTGCTAAAGCAACTTGCCTCTATAGATAGTATTAGCTTTTGTTCAGACATCAGGCTTCGCAGAAACAATATTACTGGAACAGCCGAATTCTCCAGTTTGTCTTACTTCAAGACAATGATGGCTACAAGGTCCCAAAACTAGATGGGGCTTGCTTCTGTGGTAGCGAGTCTGCATTGATTGTCAACAGCAGACCAACATGTTCTCAGGACCATGTCGTTCTTCCTGGTTGAGCTCTTTCATTCAGCAACTCAGCCACCGCGGGATATCAATCTTGTATGTGGTACTTGAAAATTAAATGATGGAATCGGGGCTGGTAGTTGCGATGAGCTGCTTCTCTCTCATCAGTCCTGATCCTCATCCTGTGAATCATCAGGTTTTCGACGAAACATGTTCCTCCACAGTGCATGGTGAAACAACGTCGGAGAGCATGGGTGGAAGATGACAATTTCTAGTTGAGATATCGCTCGTTACCAACGATCGTCCCGCAATGGAATTTGCCGGCTCCATCGGCACCACGAAAGGACACTTGCGTCGGGGCTAAACTCGATACGAGCTTCGATAAGGCTTGAGCTCCAGGTCGGCCGCCTCCCCGCCTGCGAAGTTCCTTGGGACACCTGCCAGCAGATACGAGGAGCAAGCCCGTCGCCGGTCCAAGCGTGCTCTTTTTGGTGTCCCGCACCTTTGTTCACCTATGCAAGCCCTAAAGCATGCTTCGCACCTGCTCCACTGACGTTGTGGACTGTCTCTGCGCTGGTGTCTGAGCTGCTATTGCCGATCCCCACGTGTAGAAGACCACTGATCAACAGTCTCTTTGCTTGCTGTAGGGTATGATTCATTCCTCTGTCAATTGCTTCTCGTGTCTTTTCTTCTCTTGTCTCAATTTCTTCTTCGCGCCGTGAGAATCCGCCTTCAACGTCACGCCACCGATAGTGACATTTTATTGGTGTCTTTGAGGAGAGCAGCTGTTCGCTAGCTTGCTTAATTTGCACAAGTCGAGCACATTTGCCTTTTCTTAATCTTGGGACTCTCGCTTCGCCACTTCTTGCCTTGACCATAACGCCTACTGTTCCTCCTCTCAAATACCTTGGCAAATCTCACATCCAAGGTAATCACACCATTGCAGTAACATTCGATATCACATCAGACCACAAATTGAGAGCAACCACATCTGACATTGGTTTACGATTTTGTTGTCGCTACACATGACAGGCGTCTCACACCAAGCATCGTGGACCCTCCTGTCGGAACCATTTCTTCGGCACGCCTGATCCCGATCGTTTGGTAAAGCATCAGATCTCGTCCAGACTTCTGGGACATCGTTACCACCCACGTAACTTTGACATATTGCAAGTCGCTGGTTTACAACTGTGAGAGCATACTCGATAAGAACGACTGCACTTTATCAATGAACAATGGAATCGTCGCAACCTCAACCGAAGCAGAAGAGGGGTATCAAGAAGCTCTGGGCAAAAATTAAAGCTGCGACAAGAAGCAAGCCGACTACCAGCACGAATTCCACCACCACAACCACTACCAACACAATAAACACATTAAACACAAGATCAGCTCCTCCTGAGGCGCACAGTACACTACCTACTCCTAGCGAGGATCCTAAACGAATAGCGTCGCTATCACCAGTTACGACGGAGCCTGTTCAATCACCCATAATCGTACCTGTACCAGAAAAACCCACAAATATGTCAACTAATATGTCTGAGATTATAGAGGTCGATGACGACGAAGGCGAGGATGAAGAGTATGCTGATATCTACCATGATGCGACCACTACTGACCTGTGTAGTATTCTGAACTTGCCAACAAGCCGGTCTCATCTATCACCATCTCTCATAAGAGACCCGACCATGCAAAGAACAGATATTGCCCGAGATATTTACAATAAATACAACATCAACTTTGATCCTGCAGAATTCAATATACAATCAAAACCACAAACAGAAAGAGTCGAGAAGAAACCAAGAATGAGAGTACGCTGGACTTGTCACGTATGCAACGCAATATACGGGCGGGACAGGAACTGTCCTAGTTGTTACCACCCAAGATGTCAAGACTGTATTCGATATCCACCGAAGAAGCCAAGAGAAAAGACAAAAAAGAAATCCGCCAAAACTCGACCAGCAGTGCCAGTGGTGGAGAAGCCAGAAACAGGTGCATGTCACGAATGCAAAACCCGATTCGAATTCTCAGCAGCCCAGTGTCCGAACTGTAGCCACCAAATATGTGAGCGTTGTCTACAGGAGACCGTTCAAGAAGCACCCATCACGCAGCAAAGTGTTGATATAGTCTCATGACACGATATTTACGCAACCATTTATTTTGATACCCAAAAGTCAACTCGACACATATCACGACACACACACTAATAACGAAGTCAATCTCAACTTGAGCGTTTCAGCATTTGATATACTGTGTTTCATGACACTTTTCAAGAGATTCTTTTCGAGCATAGGCGCTAGGCATGGGAGTCGTTCTTGTTTATCCCGGGTGTGAATCAAGCAAGCAATTACATTCTTGGTTCTTCACTTCCGGTGTTTCAATGTTATGGATTCTGCAAAAATACTATATGCCATCTTCCACCACGATACTCGACTTAGACTTGTGGAGGAAACAGGATTGTCGACTATTGTCTCGACTAGTCATAGTATAGCTACGGCCACTCTATGATATCTACCAAAGATGGACAGTGTCCATAAAATTGATAACATTGCTGCCACTCCCCTGTTCAACCACACATGAAAATGATGGTGCTTGGCCTTTGCGTCACACAACTCCAAGAAACTCACTCCCTGTCAATAACTCTGCTAGGTCCATGCTAACATCATAAAATTTAGAGGCCATGAGCAGACACAACATATCTTCTTACAGGTTTATTACCGCAGCTTAACAACGCAACCGTGGCCCAGCACCACCATTCACTATCTCACTGCCATACATTCAACACCAAGAGAAACGCAAGACTCTAGTACACCTTCTCTCTCTTCTAGTCGATCGTTCAACCCGAAACACGCAACTGCATACTTACGATCATGTATTTCAAGTACTTTGATACACGATAATATGTACTGGAGTATACGTAGTGCGGTGTATAAGCAGAGCTGTGTACGTACATATGTAGTCATGGATGTTCACTTCACTACACTACAGTACGAATACAGTACAACACACTAACGAGCAGGGTGTTTTAAGTCGAGGAGAGGAGGGGTAAGGTGCTGAGGCCATTGACGCTGGACTGGACTGCACTTTGGAAATGCCATGCTATCCTCCACTATACTGTACTGTACTGTACATGAAAACCGACAGTTCTTCAGGATATACACATAGCTAGGAGCTGTTCAGCATACAGTACTACGTACATATGCAGATGTTGATTCACACTGTCGAAGCACGGTATGTGCAGTACGCACCTACATGTATTTATGTAACGACATTAGTATTTTACAGTTAGACACGCTGGTTGTGTCGCGGAGAGATAGGTATCTACGTAGGTACTTGTGCAGTTGCCAGGCTACTCATTGTTTGTGTACAAGTACATACATACTGTGGTCGGGGTATGGGTTTGTGATCGATGACCGACTTGGGAAATGAAGGCATACAGTACAGCACTGTAAGGGCTACTCCGTGCTGTGTAGTGAGCGCTATGAAGTATTTACGATAGTCTGGGGGAAGTCGGAATGGTGTGAAAGAGGTACAGTAACACGACGGATTAGGAACGCGATGCTGGATGTCGTTGGCTTGAGCGGTCGCCACGTATGTGCCTGGAGTATAGTACTGTGCTGCAGGGACTGTACTGTACTGTACGGAGTGAGTATCTTTCCAGTGGTGCCCGGCGGATCGGTGGCTCCAACCACGAACACGAGCTTAGGATACGGGGTTGTAGCGGCTCGGAATACAGTACTTGTATGGTTGTGGATGCGGCGGGGGGAGGAGCACAAGAAAGCCACTCCAGGATACGAATCCAGCCTATAGGAGGTATTACTGTATATGTTCCGTGAGTTTGCACTATGGAACTTTCCGAGCAGGCTAAGGGTTGCTGTACATTCGTTAGGCACGTTTACCCTGGGATAGTACCTTGAGAGAGACAATACGAGTCGCGGCTTTGAAGTAGGCAGAGTCTGAACACGGCGACGGTGTGGTGTGGTCTCGGTTGTAGAGGACCGCAAGCGTCTCCCTGGAAAGTAAGCGAGATCTGACGTGTCACACTGCGTGAACGTTGAAGTTGAGGCGAGGAACAAGCGTGCAGACGTTAAAGCGAGATCGCGATGCAGAAGTCTCAGGCCGTGCTTCGTTCTGCCAACCCCCAAAAACCACATTCTGTCGCTTAACGGAAGCGAAGACGCAGCGCAGGAGAAAGGAAACAGTGGTGCGTTGGCCCTAGGAATGATCGACAGAGCTTGTTCCCATGTGCTGGGGAACAAATCCTGGCGGGAAAGTTTCGAATGTGGCATGTTTTTCTACACGTGCCCCGAAACAGGCTTCCAACGGCGCGGTCGGAGCTTGGTGGAGTTGTTGTCTAACTTGTAACTTCAACCTGGGGATGATCTGTGCTTAATTGTTCCGAGACTTGCTGGTCTAAATGTCGATCGACATGTTAATGAGAGTCTATCGATAGAATCTCCTGTCATTTCGGCACAAACACCATATTAAGGCATCACCGTGAAGCACCTATCTCGAATTAGATGAACGAAAGCTCTATTGTGAGTCAAGATTGTCAGCTCACCAAGCAGAACGCCAATTACTTGCTGCTAAAATTCGAGGCGAATCATGACTGCAATACAGTTCAGCCTGCGAGCTCAGTGATTGAGATTTCCGACTCGTAACACATGATGATGTGCGACAAGCATTATGAAGAGTGACGGTGACCATATCCGCTTTCCCCCCCCGACGCTCACAATCTCATGTTCATGGTTGATTTCATGTCGAGTCTCACATTCTTCGAGAACCGTCCACAGAAGCAAGTCATCAGCGTGTGGCCGTTCCTGCTACATGCTTGCCCGTTTTCCGAGAGAGATTCAGTCGTTCAATGGCCGACGAGACAAACGAAACTGCCAGTGCTCAAGCTCATTTCAACTCAGAACTGCTTTGTTATTGGCTAACCACATCAAAGCATACAAGCGATGGCACTAGCAGTGTAAGCGACCAGAATAGACGATCATCAGTGGGGACACGGGGAATCACTCTGACCTTATCCCTATTTGCTGTCTTGCAAAACATGATGACCAAGCAAGGTTGCAGCTCCGAAGCAAGCCACACAGGAAGGGTCGTGCTGTATACAAAACCTGTTCATGTATCATAATCTCAAACTCCATACTGCACACTCACCGGGGCGAGAAGGCAGAACAGCACCCACTCGGCTACTACCAGTAACTGTACAGGTACAACCCTTGCCGTCGCCAACTTTGTCTGTGTTCAAGCAATGCAGATCCTACTTCACACAAGCCGCCTCGTGTCGATCACTTCGGAGCATGCTCTCGAAGTATCAAGTACCGTAACACGTTTCCTCACGCTCCGGCACGAGCCTCGTGAAACGTCCTAGATCACCCACCATTCGGTCTTGGTCCCCGAAATGATGTTGGTGGAAAACAGATGATTTGCACTGGTTCAGCCAACATGGATCTGTAATCAAGTTGCTCCGTACTCACCCCATTTCAAGTTCCATGCCATAAGCACTTGATCGTTCCCCCCGTTGGCTTCCGGAGGCAATACGAATGAGACGCCTACGGCACTATACTTGTACAGTGGGATGTTTCTTTGTCCAGTCGGAATGAAACGCACGGTTAATTGATGTGGTGGATTGCTGGATTTGTCGGAGCTGTCATAACGGGATGGGATATTGTAAGACGCCGGATCTGTTTGACGGTGGCGGATGACTACGGGGGGAGTAGATTGTAACTTCCGTTGGGGATGTTTCGTTACGTCGAGTTAAGGTGAGTGGCTGATGCTTGTGGTGGATGACACGGGAATTTGTGTCGATGTATTGATTGCATTAGGAAAACAGCTTGACAAGGTTAGTACAGTACGTGCGTTCGTACTGAGTGCTGGAAAGTATAGGAGCTTGAGAAGGTATGTACAGCGAATGGGATACACATGTCAATATGTCACGAGAAAATCAATGAGATGATGTTTCAATTCAATGTCCAATGACCATTGTATGGGGTATCATTCATGTAAAGCAACGGCTCAGTACGCTCACTAACTCTTACCATAATTGTCATTCCCGTACCTTCCTGCCTGCATGTCCTGAAGCCTGTTGCAAGTGCTTGAACACCTCACGCATCCGGATCATCATCCTCATTTCTATCCGTTACACTTGCATCCTCAATCTCAGCCGTCAGTCTCTCCATGGCATCCGCGGCATTAAGTTTTCTGGTTCGAGAAGCGATCATCTCTTTCCTAATCTGCATCGCCACAATAGCAACCACAAGCGCATTCCACACATCCTTTGTCGGATCACTGAAGTCAAAGTCGGATATGAACCTTGGATCTGAAGCAGAACCTTCTTCCACTTCCACTTCATCGTCGTCCATACTTTCTAGTAGTGACTGCTTGAGTTGCAGGTTCCGCTCTGTTGATGTGACTGACTGTGTTTCTTTGGCCTTACCAAAGATGCTCTCTGATGTAGCAGGTGAAAGCCGATAATTGCGATCACTTTCGCGCACCGAGGGCGGATATGCTGATGACATGTATCTGGGAAGAGGCGTCTGACTGTTCATAGTGAAGATTGCGAGAATGCTGCGGCAAATCATGATACCATAGAGCACGGGAAGATCTTCTTCAGAAGGGTCTGCGATGCGGGTTTCGTCTTCAATGTCTGGCGTTGCATGGGCACTATGATCGTGTTCAATACTACTGTGGATGTCTCTGGCGTGACGGTGCCGAGCACCAAGATTGTGTAATTTGTTTTTCATATCTAGTAGGCATCCTTCCGTCGTTTGGTGGGATTTGAGCTTGACAACCACATGAATTGGGATTGTATTCTTTGACGTGGATTTGGTGGACTTGCTGGATGAAGGAAGTTTGATTCCGACGTCAGTAAGTGCCCAAGAGATATACTTGTTCACAGCTTTTTCGATGATGGCTTCACGCTTCACGCCTGGGCTAGCGAGGACTTTATCGCGGACGGTCTTGCCTAGGTCAAGGAGGTCTCGTGTTTCGCGAATAGCGCGAAATTGAGGGGTCTTGTGGTTTTGGATCAGTGGTTCTGGATCATCCTTTCTTGCATACAGGCTGAGTGGCAGTGTCTCGAAGTCATGCATCCAATTCTCAGGGAACAGAGGCTCGAAACCACGGTAGGAAAGATGGAAAAACAGATCTCGTTCACCAGCTTCCCAGACGCCTGAGTTGGGTGGTAGTGTCGTGGCAGCTGCGTGCCGCCTTGCCTTCTCCATGCTGTACTCATTACCGAACTCGTCTGTCAGATGATGTCGCTGAGACAAGTGTGAATCATTTTCGAAGTCTATTGAAGATCTTCTGGCGTTTCCACGGATGATGTTGCCGATTGCGCTGGGCTTCAAAGGTGAAAGGGATGGAGGTGGCATCAGTAAGCGGTCAGTGTCCCTATCTGTAGCCATGGGACCTGCAAATGCTCCCTCTATCTCCGCGCTCTCATAGATTTCTCCATTGACAACTGGCGCATATCGATCTGCATCCACACGTAGTCTCTTTGAAATGATTTCATGGTGTTTCTCAAAGTCTTCGGAATCTTCTCTTTTCCTGCGCTTTGCCATAGACGCGCCGTAATCAATATTCATTTCGTCTGTCTGCCTCCGCTTTGAGGGTTCTTGATTCGGCTGTGATTTAGTCGAGTGAGGTAGAACTCGGCCTATGGTACTGCGAAAGATGGTGGTGAAAATGCTCATGACGTCGGTTCGTTTTGCGTTTATGTTACAACTGTTATTCGGTCGATGGTAGCAACCACGTTGATAGTGAAATTCTTGGTTCTGTTAAAGCCAGTGTTGTGAAACAGTTAGTGGGTTCTCTAAAGCTGGCCAATAGTCCATTTGTAAGTAGGAAGCAGCGGTGAAGAAAATACTACGAGGTTAGTATCTACAAGTGAAGGTTTTGTTGGCGAACAGACATCTTCATGACCAGTGTTAGTTCCTGGATTCGAGTAGGCTGGGGTGTTTGTTGGTTGCGGTCGGGAGCAGGTCGAGCGCAGACAGAGATTCGTGCCGCATGCAACGCGTGACGCACGGTCATTTTCACGAAAGCACGTGCTCGTAGTCGGCCTTGAATCTCCTGTTTCCAGTTCCTGTAGAGTTGTTTCAAAGCGCACGCCCGCCCGAGGCAGTGCAGGCAGTGAGTGATCAGAATTCAACTTGGCTTGCCATCCAATATGTTATTGATCATCCTTGAACAGGGTCGGCGGATGAAGCCACTGAATCTGGCTAGCGTTCAAGACAAAACGCGGTTCCGTGCCTACACTGATCCCTAGGCACCAGTAGATCATCCGTATAACGTTATTCTGGACGACAATGCTTTGAGCCTCTGAACCTGTTTTGAAGCCTTTTCAGCGTGATAATGGATGCAGCAGAAGCCGATGCTGACGTGAAGCTGTACAAAGCATCAGGAGAATTGCTAGCCGAACTTCAGGTCAAACTGTCACTGCTTCTACGAGCACCCAGTAATAACCCAAGGAAATGGGTCTTCTACAACAAAACAGCTGAGCTAATACGACTTGTGAGCTCCGCTGGTAAGTGAAGGTTGCTAAAGACTAACTATACGCAGCTTGACTCTTTCCAGGAGTGGCCACAACTGCTTGACCCAATCCTAGCTGATCTTGTGCATTCCCTGGTCGACGCTTTTCTGTGGTACTGTTTGAACGATAGAGAAGCCTACTCTCAGTCACGTTCAATCCACGCCGCGCAAATCGAACCTTTGCCTCGTGCAATATCTCGCTTGCTGTACGTATTCTGCAAAGTCCGTGGGTACAAGGTCATCCTTCGCCTGCTCAACAATGAGCCGAAGTACGTAGAGCCACTCCTTAGGTGCTTCCGAGCATGGAGCGGAGAATCAGAATGGGAAGAGCGATATATCATGCTTCTTTGGCTCTCTCATTTGATGCTCGCTCCATTCGAGTTATCTACCATTTCCGTTTTCTCGGCGAAAGATGAAGTGGTGCCGGGGGCGTTCACCAAGGACAATCTGCCCGATATTGCACAGACTCTGCTTGCTGCGGCACTCAAACATCTCTATGCTCCAAGCAAGGACAGAGAGGCGGCAAGCATATTGATTGTGAGACTTGCTCTAAGAGGAGATATGCAGAGGCTACGACTGCCGGCTACTGTAATAGGTTGGTGCATCCAACAGCTCTCTATAAATGACAACTATGCCATATCAGATCAGTACCGCCATGTTGGCCTTCTAACCTTGTTATATGGCATGATCAATTCAGCTTCTAGTATCGAGGCAGCTCCCTTCATCAAGGATACCTTCGGAACATGTTCTTTGCTTGCCACCGACCGCAGTGCAGGGGCTATTGCTGCGAGACAAACTGCTCCGTCAAGAAAACTTCTTATCAGATCAATCAGGTCGTCCCTGTTGCACACTATCGCTCTCAGCACTGCCGGAAATGAAGATGCTAGTGACATGCTCGATACTGCACTTGAGGAAGGTATTCAAATTCTCATTGAATGGCTTGGAGACAGCGATACTCCTGTCAGGCAAGCGGCGAGTAAGGCAATGGCTTCCATTATTCTCAAACTGCCTGACGAGATGGCTGTCGAGGTGGTGGAAGCAGTGCTTAGTTGTTTGAATGAGAACATGCTTCTCGAAGACCGTCGCACGGGAAAGCTGATCACGGCTACTGACCTAATTGCTGTCGACATGAAACAATACAAAAAGAATGTTAACGCAGTTGATCCGCTGAAGTGGCATGGTGCAATGCTCACTCTAGGACATGTCTTGTTTCGAAGATCACCCCCTCCCGAGCAGTTGTCAACCATCCTGGAGGCTTTGATCATGGGTTTGAACTTCGAGCAGAGATCCAACGTGGGTACTTCGCTAGGCGTAGGCGTCCGAGATGCAGCGTGCTTTGGTCTTTGGTCGCTGGCAAGAAAGTATGCCACGGAAGAGGTGGAAGCCGCCATTCTGCCTGCCACCTCGAGAGATACATATGTTGTGGAGGCCGGAAATGACCTAAGCACTTTGCAGAAGATCGCTACCGAGCTGGTTATCTCGTCATGTCTGGATCCTTCTGGAAACCTCCGTCGTGGCTCGTCAGCTGCTTTGCAAGAGCTCATTGGTCGTCATCCCGATGTCATCAAGTCAGGTATCTTTGTTGTTCAACAGGTCGACTATCACGCTGTTGCGCGCCGATCCCGGGCCATGTCAGAAGTCTCTGAGGCTGTTTCGCAGCTTGGTGATGTATATCATATCAGTATACTCTACGCATTGTTGGACTGGCGAGGTTGTAGAGCCGTAGATGCCGAGTCTCGTCGTCAAGCAGCCAGCACAGTAGGGATGCTCTTTGCGAAGGCCAGGCTCAATGTTCAGCGACGTTTCTGTCAAGAAATTGTCTCTCAAATTCAGGATCTCAAACCGAGCAACGTTGGCAGTAATGCCGCAACCAGACACGGACTGCTCTTGACCTTGGCAGCCATCCTAGAGCAGGCACTTGTTACTACTGGTGGCAACCACGAGGTAATCAAAGCGTTGTCTCCAGTGCTCCAGAATTTCCAGACCACCACAGGCCCATTACTGGGTAAAGTGACGACCGACCTTGTGAATGTCCTTGAAGCGACTGCGACACTGATAGCTTCGGAAGCAACTGTAGCTCCCAAAATTCGAGCGATTATTTCAGAATCAGCTTTTGTATCCCTGGTTCAGCCAGTTCTAAGTCGCTGCACTACTGCATCCGAGGACGAGCTTGTTACGGAGGCAGCAGCTAAGGCCAACGAAGCTGTCTTCAAGTTGCTTGACCAGAAAGCCAAATCAGAAATGCTGCACTCATGGCTTCCAGCAGTGCTTCCCAAGAAAAGATCTGACTCTACCAGTAAAGGGCGAATTGAAGCCTTGAGCATGATTTTCCCACTTCTCAATTCAAGTGGTGAGCTGGCAGTCACCAAGCACGATATTGTCTCTTTCCTTTCGTCGATCGTTTCCTCTGATCTTGCTATTGAAACAAGGGTTAACGCAATGGATGGCCTATCAAAAATCGTCGAATCAATTGACTCTTCAGATACCGAACTACTTGCTAGCTTGGTCAAAGCCACATCCTCAGGATTACTTGATTACACCAACGACCAACGCGGTGACATTGGATCCCTACTACGACTGTCCAGTATCACCGTCGTCGAGAATCTTCCCCTGAACACAAGCAAAAGCATTGGAACAGCTCTAGTCAAGCCAGTAGCCAGACTTGCAGCCGAGAAACTCACCAAAGTCCGCTTCTCAGCATGGCTCTGCCTCCAGAAATTCTGGCCCATGTTCGCCAACAACATCAAACCCCTCCAACACTTCGAACATTTAGCAGACGTCTCATCATACGAATACTTCCGACAAATCACCGAACTCCTAACCCTCGAATCGCTACGCGAAGACGTACTAACAGGCCTCATCACCTCAATCGCCGGCGGCACAGACGACACAAGCCGCCACGCAAGCACCGCATTCATAGCCTACCTCCACGCCCAGAACGAGTCAAATCTAACAAACCACTTCCAATGGATCATCCCGCACCTCCTCACAGAACTAAAAACCCTCGCAACGCACGACGACCGCGAAATCATGCCCCTCCTCCTCACCCTCTCTCTAATCCTGGAACAACTCCCCACAGCAGCCATCCCCCTCCTCCTCACCGACGACGCCGAAACTTTCTTAAACCTCGTCACCACCCTCCAATCTCCAGCAGCAGATATCCAACGCATCGAAACTCTCATCAGAATCCTATCACTACCACTACCACTGCTACATTCTTCAACAACAACGGAGTCAGAGTCCAACTTTGACCTCAAAGCCAAAGACATAATAACACGCAAACTCCTCCATAAATGGCCTAAAGTCCGCCAGGCAGCAGTCGACGCCGTATTCATTACGACCACATCTAAGAGTAACGATAACGACGACGACGATAGTAAAACAGACGTGCCATTGATGGTTGATTGGAATGATGATCCGGTGAGGAACAAGGCTGTTGTTGTCGAGATTAGGAGGAGGATTGGTGTTGCTGGGCGGAGGGGTTAGATACGTACTGTATCTTGTTATGTTGGTTGTTGTGGAGGGTTGTCTGGTGTACGGTACGGTACTGTGATCTATTTTGGATGCGAGATGAGGCGTGTTGGTGAGCACACTGCTGCTCAAGCGGATCTGCATCAAGGTGGAATGTCGTACAGTAGATACCACGGTGGCTTTTAACTCTTCAATGAATCTCGAACAAAATACAGGTTGCGTGGCATGTCATGTCATGTCCGAAGACACTTGCAATGGGTATCATTAAAGCTCGTCGCTAACTCAAAAACAACCACATCCAACCAGCAACTAAGTAAGGTAGCCAGTGTCCGTTCCGTTTCGCTCAGTGTTCTGCTCAGTGTTCTGCTCAGTGTTCTGCTCAGTGTTCTGCTCAGTGTTCTGCTCAGTGTTCTGCCCAGTGTTCCGCTCAGTGAAGACCAAGCACCTGCTTCGAGTTCTCATAAACTATATAAGAAATACTCACGGCCGGCGCAACCTTCAACAAATTCGGCGTCACACCCTTGAACAATCCCCTCCACCCTTCGTTACGTAGTGTCTGGCGCGTGACATCCGCAATACCAGTATACGTCGGCGTATGCAGCACCGTTCCCTGCGCCTGCAATCGTGTTCGGAGTACGTTGATCGGGTACACGACTGTTGCACTAATCGCTCCAGAGGAAGCACCGATTGCGCCGGTGATGAAATTGCCCATTTCGACGTCTTCTTCATGGACGCCTTGTGCTTTTGCTTTCCTCGACAAAACGATGCGCTTGCAGCCTTCGAAGATGAAGAGGTCGATGGCCGAGTAGGGGAACATGCCTGCTAGACCCATGCCTAGGCCTCGATAGTATGGCCATATGCCGCCCTGAGCCCACATTTTTCGAGCTGTTTGCGCTATTAGTTTGTTGCCGTGCAGACCGCCTGAGACGGTTTCGCATTGCATTCGGCTGGGATTTGTTAGTATTTGGAGGGAATTGAGTGGGGGAATTTGGTGACTTACAATTTGAGAGTGTCGAGAGGATAGACTAGACATTGTGATACGACACCGCCGAAACCACCGGCTAGAAATTGGGTGGTTGGATGCAAGTGTCTCGGGTCGGAGCCTTCCAGTTTGCTTAGTGCTCTCTTTGCGGCTTCATACGCACCGAACTTGAGTGCGGACTCTGGCATGACCTTCAGAACATTCAATCCGTTTCCAGCGAACAAGCTCCGAATGCCACCAGCACGCCATAATTCCTTGCATGCATCGATCAAGTTTTTGCCAAATTGCTTTGCAGCGACTACTGGTGCACCTTCCTTGACAGCCTTGTCCAAGGTATTTTTGGGACTGACCTGAGCGATGAGGTAGACTTTTAGACGGTCGAGAGGGGCTGTAGCAGTTCGAGATACAATGCCAGCTATGCCACCCGCAATGAAGTAGCCTGATACAGGAAAATAGTCGGTTAGCGAAAAGGAGTCTGTTTCTTCTTCCAAAGAATCCTCAGGTCCATCTCGAATCAGAATATTAGTGTTTGCACAGAAAGGAAAAGTTGTGACAGTAGATTGTTCAAAAGTAGCCGAATGTTCCATTTGGTTGTAATTTGGATGCCTAACTCAGCTAAAGAGGGAAAAGAAGGTAAAAAGAAAAGGGTGCACATACCCATTCCTTGTAGAGTGTCATTGACATGAACGTCACCTTCATGGTTGACGTTTGCCGTAGCACTGTAATATGTGAGAATGGTCTTGAGGTTAGAGGTACCATGAGGAACAAAGAGCAAGAAATCTCTGTAGGTTGTCAATAAGTGTCTCGGGCTGGATAACAGACATGCTTACCTCCACTCCTGAAAGCTGATTTCGCCATCGTGGTTTGTGTCTATTTGGTCGAAAAATTTGTCAATCTTGGCATTGCTGACAATAACACCACTCCGTGCAAATGCAGCTCGTACTTCATCCTTGTCCAAGGTACCATTGTTGTCTCTGTCGATGCTCTCAAACAATTGGTGCAATTCTCGTTCAGCGTGCTCAATAAACACACGGAATTCATTGTATTGTATGCGACCATCGCCTGCAGTATCGACCACATTGAACACATCGTGTAGTAAGGCATCGGCATTTTTAAGAGGGTGGTCAATTTTGCGCAGCCCCTTCTTTAAACCGTGAACATCAATTTCACCTTCATCTTTCGTATCTAGTGAAGACCATAGCTTTTGAATCCGCTTATCGCGTTGCGCATGTGACTCTTCAGTCATACTACCGAGTAGCTGCAAACAATTTGTTATCTCGGTTGAAGCATGGCTGTATTGACAGAAAGTCGACTGCGCACAGTGTCGACGACAGCGTTTTGTGGTTTAGTCCACGTCGACCAAGAAGTCTCAGTCTCAGCGGACAAGGGAGGGAAGTGCGACGTGGTGTGAGGGGATGTTGGCAGGGGTGAGTCAATGTGAATTGCAATCTTGACTGTAAATGCTTGGACTTCAACTTGCTTGAGCTCAGCTGGCAGTCGAGGGTGACGTGCGGTGGGGTTTCATGTTGTTGATGGCTTTCAGGCCGTCAGGCTGTCGGCGCCATCACAGCAAGAGAATTTGGTCATGCCGAAGTTCTGCCGTGTTGTCGACCAGTTGAGTGAGCTCTCCAGTGCACGGGATACTCAGTAATCGCAGATTGTGTAATATACGCGCTAGTAACTGTTTACGGCTAACGGGCATGAAATCCAGCACCTGGAAAAGGAGCCTGAGACAGCATCCTGTCTTCTAGGATTCAAGACATCCAAGAACAAATGAGTCTTTAGTCAAACACTTGTAGCTGGTCGTGTATATGTTGAGTCTTTTGGGCCAAACACTTTCAAGACACCATGTGAATGAGGATGAGCAGACCATGAACACAATCAGCATGTCCAGCTCAAAATTATAGACCCACGCATCTGTTGTGCCTGGCTTGGTGAGCCGCTGTTGTGGTTATCATACGTATGTTTGACCAAAAAGGGGTGGTTGGGAGGATACCAGACACCGGTTAATCATCGGGGGGTCGAGGTTATTCTAGGTATGAAGACAACACACCATGGTACCTGTCGTAATCAAAAGTAGGATCAAGGGCCAGCGCCTCACATGAGTGTTGCTAGATGTATCGACCATGAGAAATGATCTGGTAGGCAGGTGAAAGTGTACCCGTGTGCAGCCGTTGGATATGGCCATCCGCAAGCTGCTATAGTTCTCGTCAGTGACAACGAGGTACCTTGCCGCTCTAGCAGATGCCATTTCGGGTCCGCTCTCTTACATAAGTTCATCATAGCAACAATCTAGCCGACTATGGCTGCCAACTACTGGACTTCAACTCAAAAGCAGAATTGGTTATTCGGATCTCATGAGATTGGAGAACTACGAAAAGAAGTGGAAAGACAGCATACGAAGGTCGTCGAACAATTCCCACTTCCAGACAGGCGTCTCCTTTTCATCTTCATCAAAGAAAGAATCCTCCAATTGGCCAAGCACCTTCAATTTCGCCAGCAATGCGTCGCTACCGCACTAGTCTATCTTCATCGCTACTTTCTATTCAATGCTGTACAAAACGTCAATTTGTATTTACTCACAGCCACCGCATTCTATCTTGCTTCCAAGACCGAAGAATCACCTCACCATATCCGTCTGGTAGCATCCGAAGCCCGCCAACTATGGCCAGAATACGTACCAAGCGATCCATCACGTATTGGTGAGATGGAGTTTTGCCTGATATCGGAGATGCACTCTCAACTCATTGTGTGGCATCCTTACCGTTCACTCACCGCGCTGAAGGAAAGTCAAAGCCTTGCCCTCACCAACGAGGAACTGAGTCTAGCCTGGTCAATCATCAACGATACCTTCATGACCGACCTACCATTAACTTGCCCGCCATACCTGATCGCAGTAACAGCCATGTTTCTAGCTGTAATATTCGTCCCCAGCAAATCGTTCCTAGACCTAAAAACACAAGTCCCAGACACCCAAAACCTCACAGACGCCACCCGATTCGCCTCCTTCGGTGGCCGCCCAGGAATCTCAAGCACTCTCGGTCAAGCAATCAGCAACACAGCCCTTGGTCCCAATCCAACCTCCCTCGGCCATAACACACAAACACTAGATCGCTCCACCGTCAAAGCAAAAACCCTCGCAGCAGCAGCCAGCTCAGAAAAGATGCAAAACGTGATCCGATTCCTAGTCGAATCCGACATAGACGTAGAGCGCATGATTGATGCGACTCAAGAAATCATCAGCCTCTACGAAATCTGGGAACAATTCAACGACAAGAGTGTGAAGGAAGCGGTGACGAGATGCATCCGTGGCCAGCATCTAGATAGCTAATTCCTCTTTCAGCACTCTTCATCCGAGGTACCAGGGAAAAAACGATGTCCACGACTGACTAATCCTTGGGTCGGGTACGGGCTGCAGGCTCTGTCGCAGGTTCATTAGTCTCGGGGCGAAAGTGTCATTCATTGCGAGCGGCGGTAGCACAACACTATCACGACACACTTCCAAGCGAAATGCGGCGCTAAATAAGAGAGCTTGTATACAACCAGGGGGCAAAAGAACGGTAATATTCGTTGGGGCAAGACATTGTTCATGAATACCTAGCGGGCACGATCTGGAAATACAGATTGTCACGAATCCAATACCAACCAAGGAAAGCTCAGTCACCAGTACAGTAGTACATGGCATGTGAACGGTGCAAACCGACTTTAAGCGAGGGAAAAGGTGTGAATTGGAGTTTTTACGTCTACAGACAGGGCAACATATGATGAGAGGCCGAGGTGTAGGATAGGATAAGACCGCTGACTAACATGAGGAAATGGACTAGGGCGCCTCTAAACTATGATAGCATTTACTGCCGTTTTTATTCATATAAAGTATTCTACATCGCTAATTTATGCATGGTCCTCCTATGTGTATACTCGAATCGGCCATGAGATACATTCCCTGACAACCCATTGATGTGCTCAAACGTGTGGTGGTTTCCTAACCGACTCGCTATTCTCAGTCAGAAGGAGAATGCTCACAACAAGAGTCCTAAGACTTTGATTGCGCAGACCCAATCACAACGATCTATCGAGCCAAGGGCTACTGCGGACTAGGGCTCAACGGTCCAGGACTCGAAACAGCCGGGGTACTGTTGCTGCCCGGTGCACCATTCAGATACTCGGACGGTATTCGAGGTATTCTTGGACTTTGACCAGATCCAGGTACGCTCGCATTGTACTGGTTGCTGCCAGCAGACGGTGCTCGTAAACGGGCCTTCTCTTTCGCGCTCTCGCTCCTGCCTCCTGTTAATCGTCGCATCCCTCGGCGCATAAAGCCAGCAGCGGCATCCGTAGCAGAAGTCGGCGTAACAATAGCACTCTTAGTGCCATTATATGGCGGAGCTGGGTCCATCGTTGGAAAAGGGATGTTCTCTGAGTCTGACTGGACATCCTCGGTAACATAAGAGCCGGCGGAAACCTGCATGTAATAACTGGTCGGCATTGGTGGTAAGGCGACTTCTGGTGTAGGTTGCGAGATTGGAAACTGATTAGCTGGCGAGGTAATGGATCGTGCATGAAGGCCAGGTCGAACAAGCAAGGTTGTGGCAGGGTCTAGTGCAGTCGGCGGTTGTGTTTCAACAGTTGGTAGTGACGGTCCTGGACCTTCCACTTCATCTATCGATGCGAACGAATTTTGATATGAATGAGCAGAGGAAGAAAAGCTGAATTGAGCACGATGCTGGTGGCTTGTTCGGGCCCTTAAATCAGACAGACTACTGTGAAAGTCCAAGGACGACGGGATTCGATTGTGCGATCTCGAAATCGTTGACACCGTTTGTTGGTTGTACATGTTCGTCGATCGGTCAACATTGAGGAAGTCGAATGGTCCGAGCCCACTTTGGTGTAAATCGACTGTCGGCGTTGTTGGAGAGTCGTTTTCTTCAAAGAAGTCATCGAGGCTATCCAGACTGCTCACGATATCGCCCATATCAGTGTCCATCGCCGTCGACGCCTCCGAATGGTTATACGACTCATTCCTGGCATGAGGAGGAAAGTATGAATCACTAAAATCCTCTTCAACATGGAACTCAATTTCAGGACTTCGAGCAGGTGTATCAGTGGTATTGTCGACGTCGCTGCATAGATAAAATACATGATGAACGTTGTTTCGTGTCTGTGCCGCACGCAAGGCCGGTGCTGGGATCGACCAACCTGAGATTTCGGGGATGCCATAAAGGCTTTGCGGCAACTCGTGTTCCTTGCGAGCTGCTCGAGCTGCGCCTGAGGCGGCGCTCATTCGCATCTGATGGCGCTCCGGCCCAGTTGTGCTGACTTGAATCACAAGGTCCATAACCTTGAGTACTTTGTCACATTGTTCAGTCTGGAGTAGTCGCAGCATGGGCGAGATCAAATCAGCCCCATGCTTGGTGATACTTGGGCTTTTGATGTCCACCAAGGGTATCAGTTCTTGCAGAATATCCAGTACACAAACACGAAGCCAAGATTTGGCATTGGTAAGAAGACCTATCAAAAAGACTAGAGCGTTAGCTTCGCCGGATGGAAAGAATGCTGCCTTCAGGCTTCGTAAGACATCAACAAGAGATACAGCTGCAGACACCGAAGTCAATGAAAATTGCTCGACCGCAGTGGCAAGCGCCAGCTCTCCATTGGCTCGTGCTGCCTCTTCCAAAGCTTTTGCAAGATTAGCCTCCTGACTGGACGTCTGCCCCACCCTCTTGGAGTTCAGCATCCACGGCAGATATGCCAAAGTATGGAACAAAAGACGGTTCGTTTTGCCCAGGAGGTCATTGTGTGGTTTGTTGACGAGCTTCTCCAATATGGCCACAGTTCGACCGAGGCAGTTGGAGGATCTGAGGCCTTTGTAAAGTAATGGCTCAATACCTTCGAAGAGCCCGTCCCAATCCGCCGGGCGTGCCTTGATTATAGTATCGATAGCCGCCGTGTCAGTAAAGTCAAAGCGATCGACTATTGCTTCCAACATGCCTAGGGTTTCCAAAAACTCACGTTCGTGTATCGTGTTTAGACACGCAATAGTAGTCCAGAGCAATTGGGGGTACTTGATCAGTTCTTTTTGGTCTGAACTGGCGATTACAGTTTTGAGCGTCGTTAATATTTCAAGCGAAAAGGTTTGATAGTCGGAATGCTCGTCGGATATCGTGTTAGATAAGCGAGCAAGCATGTCAGAAAGCAGAGATGAGTCAAGCTTCTTCGAAATGCACCGAAAAACTTGAAACGATCTGCAAGCCAGGTGACGGACTGGACAGACAGAGGCCCAGTGCAGCGATTCCTTAGCCCAGACTTTGTGGAGGTCTTCGAATGCTAAGCAGAAGATATTGACAACCTTATCAGTGAGCAATGACATGCCCTCAGGCAGCCTTCGGCCAGTGTCATCAGATCCAACTTTGCCAGTAAAATCTCCGTAGAACCATGATAGCTGAGGATCATTGTTCCGAATGGCCTCCACAAGCTCTTCTGCTGCTATCAGGCTTTCCGCCCCTTGTGGGTTGCTGTTTATCTTCGTGACCACGAGAATATGCATGAGATGAACAAGCAACTCGCGTGCATGCTCCTGCACGATTGTTGTGTGATGGTCCCAGAGGATGAACACAGTGTGCAGTAGTTTGAGTGCTTCCTCGTGACCGAGTTGAACAGGCGGGACAAGCAAGTCAACCAAGAATATCATCGCGACCTGTCCGAGGGACAAGCTCGCTTGTCGATTGCCGGCAGGCAGTATCGTTTCGAGATTTGCACTATAAGGAACATTGGACATATCTGGTACTGGCTTACTGACGATATTTCTCTCGTTTGGCATGTTCTTGGGCGCG
Organism: Neophaeococcomyces aloes; assembly: GCA_022813445.1. Taxonomy (NCBI): domain Eukaryota; kingdom Fungi; phylum Ascomycota; class Eurotiomycetes; order Chaetothyriales; genus Neophaeococcomyces; species Neophaeococcomyces aloes. The sequence goes on along the minus strand of JAKLMK010000081.1, from coordinate 48,983 downwards.
AGCAAAAGCAAGAAATGCTCGAATATCTTGGACCCTGCTGGCGTGGTTGACAGATAAACCACTATCTGCTTCGCGCAACCAACAAAATTTTGTTCTCGTCGCTCCAAGGACAGGTCGATGATGAAGTCCAATATGAGCTGCACATTGCCGCCATATGGTCCCGTAGCAAGAGCCTGCCACAAAGCCTGCACCTCGTTGTGTAGCCGAAGACTGGAATGAATCGTGATTTCTACCATGTTGACAAGAAGCATGTACGACAAATCTGTTGGCCCGCCAGTCTCTGATATTTGAAGCTCAAGGGTCTGAAGCCACGGTAAGATGGCTGCTACCATGTTACGTTGTATATCAGGATCCATATTGCGAAACTGAAAGCAGAACTCGGAGAAGACGTGGAAGGCATAATCAGCGTATATTTGTGCCAGCCGCCTTGAGTACTCAAATTGTGCAGTCTTATAGACTGCTCTGGTCTTGTCTGAAATACTGAGATCAAAATGCTGGAGATTGGATCTCTTTCGGTCTCTTTCGTCCAGAAGACGTAGAAGTCGGGCTGATTTGATGCGAATCTCTCGGTTCTCGTGCCCTAGTGTAAATATAACAGCACCCAAGACTTTGACCATGCTGATAGGAAAATGAGGGTATTGCATGAGGATATCAGCTACAACATTGAAACAGTTCTCCAATGCAATCACGCCTTTGATCCCGTAGCAGCACTGAGTGGTGTATTCAATGAATACGCCTGCATTCGGGTTTGACACGATTACATTTCTCAAGGCTTTCTGGCCAATGTCATGCAACTTGTGTTCCGAAGTGGCGAAGACCGAATCAATCCAGGACAACATCCTCGGCACATTAAACTGCAGAATGGTATTGGTCTCAGTAGCGACACTCACGGGTCCATTGCACAGAGCTGCCATGGCGCATAATGCCGCGACTTTCAAATTGCTTCTCTCCTTAGCAATTGCACCTTTGTCCTCGGGCTCATTGTCAAATCGAAAAGGGCCAAGAGTGTCCGAGCGATAGCCACACCAATCCTCCATGAGAGTAAAAGCGGATTTTCTTGATTCAAAGGACATCCAATGAGTCGTCTCAGGGAGTCTGCTAATATTTGTATAGACGACTTCAATCAACCCACAGTAATGATGGCGTAACCTGGTGAATTTCCAGTCGGACTGGACATCACTATCACTGAGGAAAAGCCGGAGATCCTTTGCATAGTGCATCAGGTTGTTCAGTATCCAATCATCCTTCAAGACATCGTCATGTTTCAAGAAAGCGGCTGTGAGCTTGTAAATGCAGGTGACTTCTGCACGCATACGTTCCGTCATTTGTGATCTGGACGGACTGCTTGGAGTTCTCTGGTGTTGACCAACTCGTGCTTTTGCCTCGTCATTACATGTGATAACTGCATACTGAAGGGACTCGAGAAGGGTTCTGTACAACTTGCGGTTGATTGACCCCAATGCTGTAACAACTGCAGATCGAAGAGCATCCACGGTAGCGCCAAGCATGGGAATCACCGCTGAGAAAAGAGCCCGTGCTGAGCTCAGTCTATCTTGTAGTCCTGATGTATTTCGTGATGTCTTTCGAATATGTAAGGCTGTAGCCAGCTGACTCTGTGTTTGGCCGCCTGGAGAGCTCAAGGTAACACATGCCATAATTAGATAGAGTTTCCACTGATCAAAGAATACACTGATAGGAGTGTCCGAACTCCTTCCTAATAGTTTGAAATCTCGAGAGCTGGCCAGATGAACTGCTAGTCTTTCCACGTCAGGCTGCATGAGAGCGAGGCGATCGCACACGAATTCTCTGCTGAGTGCAACAGCATTCGGGCACATTTCAAAGATGTGTCGTATCAAGTTGGGGAAAGCTTTGAACCAAAGAGTGGAATCGTAATAGCTTTCGCTGCTGCTCAGTTCAACGAGCACATTATGAGCTCCTTTCCGTTGCTTGTCCTTCTGCAAGCGGCTGCGCTCGAGGAGAGTGAGCGTGTCTTCTGCAATATCGAGTATTCGCTCGGAGCTCGTATTTAGAATGTGAATGATACGTTCTTGATCGTCCTTGCCAAGTACCTTATCAAATTCACGCACTACTTCCAGCACTTTGATTGCATAGCCTCTGACTTTCCTGGATTGTGAACAGAGAAAGAACAAACCGTAGCCCTCCGTTTCGTCCACAAGAGACAAGGCATTAGTCATTTCCATCTGTAATGCTCGCGCGGAACTTGATTCTCCTATACCTTCAGCACCAGAGGAGCTAGCTTTTGCTTTTCTCTGTATTTGCTCAACCCATACGTGTAACAACTCTAGATATAGCGTTAAAGTCGCTTCTATATGGTTGGGTCCCAGACGTCCATCATCAGACATTGTAGAATATTCGTGGTCGTAGTTGAAGATGAACCTTGGAAAGGCTATGGCAACAGTCTGTGCATAACCTTGACCAGCTATAGCCATAAGAGACCTCGTTGCCGCCTGCGCAACGTGATTTTGTACGTGGGAGGACGCCGTACATAACAGATTGATGAAAATGCTGGCTGGCACACTATCCGTCATACATCGCGGAATTGCTTGGATAGCCACGTTGAGAAGATCGTAGTACAGCGCTCGTTGATCTTGAGCACCACCATCATCTTTCTTACTTAAAGTGAACGCATCTGCCAGTGGAGTCTTGGGAGTTGTAGTAGAAAACCTTTCATTCCAGGTGGCCGAGCTACCAAAAGCGTTGTCGCATAAAACCGTGATCTTCCCAAGGATCTCGCAGAAATAGTGAAAACAACTCCTGCATTGCTCATCCAGTGCAGCCGGGTTTATTGGCACGGTGGACGTATGAAAATCGTTCTTCTCTAGCAAGAGCTGTTTTTCGGTATTGGTAGATGTGAAGAATGGCATGGGCGACACAGGGACAGCATCTGAGCTTGGTAAAGGCGTTTGAAAGGTTGGAAGTGAAGGCCAGCCCTGGTGGCCCTTCTCTTTGTCCTCCATCACCAAAAGGAAAGACTGTATTCCAACCGTCACTTTCTCTGGCTCTAGTTGCTCGATGCGAAGTTCGCGAGTCGAGATGATTTGTTCAGCATTGATCAATGGAAAAATGATCATCTTAAAGCAGAGCTCAGTGAAGCGAGACCCAACGAGTCGAACAAAGTAGAGCGTTGCCTCGGCCATGGACGCCTCAGTAGTGATATGCAGCTTCCTACCAGCTGGAAATACATGGCGTATTGTCTCCTCTATCTTCCTCGCTTTAGTCTGCATCGAGTCTGACGAGCGTTGCAAATACGTCCAGGTAAGTTGACATATAGCACGCATGGCAGAGGTACGGGTAGATCGATCACGCAATTTCATCGAAAGTGCGCTAATTTGTGGCATCCATTGAGCGTGAAAGATGTCCATCGACGAAAGACAGAGCAAAGAAATAGAGGCTGGAAGAGCGCTGCTCCAATGCCTCATCTTTGTTAACATTTGATTGATGCGCGGGTTTACCGCATCCACAAAATCTTTGAACCGAGGGTTGTTCTCCGTCAAGACCGTATGGGCAGCCAGTTGTAGTAACAATGACTCGAAGAGAGCACAGTACGCTTGCTTGATCCTTGGTCCATGAGAGTCGATGAATAGTTGCGCGATACCACTGAGAAACTCAGATGATTGAGTGAATGATGTAGATTCTGTGGCCAGCTGAACGTGCTGCATACTGAACAGCAACAGTTCGATTCGAGCCTCGACCTCTCGCGCTTTTATCGTAGATCCAGTACTTGAGCCAATATCTTGCTGCCAAGTTCTCAATTGCTGCAGATAGCGATTTGTTACCCTCACGAAGTCGAGCTTGCTCATGCAGCCTAGCAATTGGCCATAGATTCTCCAGTTTGCTGCACGAATCTTGTTGGAATGCAAATGCTGGGGCTCGAAGGACTGCAATTGGTCGAAAACAATGTCTTCTAGCTTGAGGGCCAACTCAGAAGTTATGGCGTCCAAGGTACTCTGAGTAAAGACTTCCATCAAACCACGGCAGAGAATAAAAATTGAAACGGTCGCTTGTCTATCAAGCAACATGTAATCGTCAGAGCTGAACTCGTCATGCTGAAGTGGTGTCGGTTCAGGTAATGGTTGGGGTGCCCCCGTCTCCTGTAGAGGCTCGGTGTGTCGGCGCGGCAAGGAAATAGGAAGGTGGTGTCCCCCTGATGGCGGTGACCGATGCTGGGTCAACTGCTTTTTGCATGCATTTGCATCATCGGCTTTCCGCTGCCGCCAGAACATCAAAAAGTCGACCAATTCCCTAGGTTTCTGGCGCGTGACATGGCCGAAAGCAAGCAGAAGCTGATCAAATGCCGGGTCTGCACCGGCCCCACAGATCTGCTCAACAGGAAGAGGTAACGTTTCTAAACTGGACAAACAGAGATTGATCTTCTGGTCAGCCCTGACAAGGAAAGCATTTAGAAGATGATGGACTGCGTATTCAGCAGGAGTGCGACCCTCAGGCGGCATACTGAATGAAGGCGCATAGCCATGACCTCTCCTACCTCTTGGCGTTGTAGAGTGTATACTCGCGGTCGGTGTGTGAGAAGAGCTAGAGTGCAAGGTGGAATCGATAGAAGGGCCATGTATATGGGCTGATAGTGCTAAGGAGCCGTTAGGCGAGGTCGCAACGTCCTTGTCCATGGCCAGTGTCTGACCTCTTCTCGTGGCAGCATTTCTGAGGCTAGCATTATGGAGTGATTCAGGACTTAAAGGGCTGGAAGTAAGAGGAGAAGTGAAGCTCGCGTTTCTCGAGTGTTGCAGGCCATTTATGACAGAAGTCTGCCGATGGTGTCGATTGGAAGTTCGTCGTTGCAAGCCAGTCGCGGTGTCCAGGGAAGTGAGCGTACCTGCGCCTGCACTTGCGCCTGTGGTCTCGATCTCAGGAATCGTGGGATGTGCGGAGGCTGTGCGCGAGGATGAGGTGATCCCTTGTGATGTCGTATGTGTATTCCTGCCCCGTGTTACCGAAGCATCTCTTGACTGCGTTCCATTTGAAACCTGTCCTAGTCGATATTGACTAGACGCCAACGCGCTGGTGGAAGCAGGCTGGTCTGTGCTCTCGTGGCCCGTCAGGGCGCTGGTAGGGTCAGTGAAATTTTGTCTACCGGCAAGACTTGAATCTGCGAGCATTCCACCAGTGTCAGCAATTGTGGCTTTTTGGACCAAGCCTTCAGGAACAGGGTCACTTCGTCGTCCGATGCAGGAACCGCAAGGAGACTATTGGCGGTTGGGCACGACGGAAGCTTTCCGGCCTTGGGAACTTTGGGTACGAGTACTTACGATTTTGGGTCATGGTGGTGCCAAGGTTGGCACGAATACACCAATTTGTAAACCGAGCATTGCTGCCATGGATTGCAGGAAGACAAAAAGATTGCTGACAACGACAGAGGGTGATGTTTGCGCGGTATCTCCTTGTAAGTGTTCGGCTTCATCACAAATGACCTACAGTAGGGGAGCTACCACCTGCACAGGTCCCCAGGCCGGCACGCACGAATCAGGTGGGCTGTATCTGCCCCTGCTCAATTATGCCAAGTACCATGAAACCAAACAAAGAGAGGGATTGCTTGTTACAACTAAGTCTGATCTACACACATGAGGCCTGCATAGGGTGCCCCGGAGTTGTGGTCTATTTCAGAAGATGAAGGTATGTGTGTGTGTGTGTGTGATAGCAAGGAAGCGCTTCGCCGGTTCCATTAACGACCAATTGCGAACATACATCAGTGTCTAGTAGCACCACGGCGCGAGCTTTTGTAAGGCTTTTTAAGACACTTCGCTGAAAGAGTATCCTCGTTCGTAGCCTAGCGAAGCCATACGTCAGGAGCTCTTGAATGGTACCAGTCCTCCCGTTAGTTGGCACATGCTGCATGTCGGAAACAACGACAATTTATTCGCATTTTCATGTGCAATTGCCAATACGTGTCTACGGTTGCATGCTTCGACCACGAACATGCTGACTCAAATGAGGTCGAACAGTTATTCGAAAGCAGACATTACAAGTGAGCCACGAGAACAACACCGATGTCACGGACCTGTTGCTGCCTTTAAAAGTGCTTTGTTATTCCGTGTCAGCAACGCTGCTGTTGCAAGGTTGGAGCGCTGTTTTCATAGCCTCCTCTTAGAACCACAAGGCTGATCTTCCGACATCCACTGCATGCCGAATTCGAGCACCTCGGCCAGTTGTTGTATCCTTGTTCACACGAAGATCCGGCGTGGGGACCTCTTCAGGTACCCCGTATAGCAGCCGGAACGGCCATTTTGCACGGATTCACTGTGGCGTCGACAATTCCGCACGGGGTTCCAGGTCAAGCGATCATCACCGCACAGAAACCAATCTTGCCACAACAATCCCGCCAAACATAGATTAGATCGCGGGAATGTTACCACGCTCGCAGTTTTTGCTTTGAGCATTGGAGATGGGACTACAGTATATCCTCTCTGCGGTCGCCGTTGAAGTGGTGCATGCGTGGAAGGACTGATTCTTACCACACCTCATCGTATTGTTATTGTCTGGGAGAGCTAGTGCTTTTCTAATTTGCTGTTGCAAAAAGACCTGAACACACTCTCAGCGTAAGACGATCTTCTAGAAAAACTCCCCGCTGGGCAGATCTGGCCGGTGAAAACCACCCCACACGGCTAATCGATAGGCAAGAAGTAAAATCGTCGGCACGTCGAATCTCACCTTCAAGTTGCCAGTACCTTCGGTGAGGCTTGGCAAACTGTTAAGGCCACTCTTGTTGATCTCACTACCGTCATCTGGACGCTGTATTTGTCTGCTCGCTCACTCTTCTCGAGCAAACACTTGAAAATATCGACGACAAAACGACTGCCCTCCTCAACCGCACTGACCGCTCAGAACTGGTTACTTTCACAACTCGAGCCAGTGTGCTCAGAACCCCCAATATCCTCCCACCATGGCTACTGTTGATACTGTGGACCTGCTTGTCCTCGCAGTACTGCTATTAGCTAGCATAGCATACTTTACCAAAGGAACATATTGGGCCGTTGCGAAAGATCCTTATGCAACATCCGCCCTCAATGGCAGTGCCGTCAAGAAAGGCACTAGGAGTATCATAGAGAAGATGGAGGAATCAAACAAGAACTGTGTGGTGTTTTATGGTTCACAGACTGGGACGGCAGAAGACTATGCATCGAGACTTGCAAAAGAAGGCTCTGCCAGGTTCGGTCTGAAGACTATGACCGCTGATCTGGAAGAGTACGACTACGAGAACCTTGATCAGTTTCCGGAGGACAAGATCATTTTCTTCGTCATGGCCACATATGGAGAAGGTGAACCCACGGACAACGCTGTCGAGTTCTGGGAATTCATGAATGGCGAGACTCCGACCTTCTCGGAGAGCTCAGACGAAAAGCCTTTGGGAAACCTGAAGTACGTCACTTTCGGACTCGGAAATAATACATATGAACACTACAACTCCATGGTTCGCAACCTCGACAAGATCCTTTCCGGCCTCGGTGCAAAGCGAATTGGGACAGCCGGTGAAGGTGACGATGGTGCAGGTACCATGGAAGAAGACTTCTTGGCATGGAAAGAGCCCATGTGGCAAGCACTACAGGCAGAGATGGGTCTAGAAGAACGAGAAGCATCCTACGAACCGTCGTTCTCCGTGGAGGAGAAGGAAGAAATGTCAAAGGAAGATCCTAATGTATACTTGGGTGAACCAAACAAGAATCATCTTGAAGGCAGTCAGAAGGGTCCTTTCAACGCATCCAACCCATATATCGCACCTATTTCGGAGTCGCGAGAAGTCTTCAGCGTCAAGGACCGCAACTGTTTGCACATGGAAGTGGATGTTTCAGGGTCCAACATTAACTATACCACTGGTGACCATATTGCAGTGTGGCCGACAAATGCGGGAATGGAAGTCGACCGTTTTATCAAGACTTTCGGTCTGGATGAAAAGAGGCACAATGTCATCAGTGTCAAGGGTCTCGATCCAACTGCCAAGGTCCCATTCCCAACTCCGACCACCTATGATGCTGCCGTTCGATACCACATGGAGATTTGTGCTCCCGTCTCTCGTCAATTCATGGACACTCTCGCAGAATTCGCCCCTACCGAAGAAGCTAAGAGTGAGATGAAAAAGATTGGTACAGATGCCGACTACTTCAAGGAGAAGATTGTCAACCATTACTACAACATTGCCCAAGCAGTAACTTCCGTTCACCCTGGACCTTGGAACAAGGTGCCCTTCTCCTGTCTGATCGAAAGTATCAACAAGATTCAACCACGCTATTACTCTATCTCCTCGTCTTCTCTAGTTCAACCAAAGAAGATCTCCATCACCGCAGTGGTCGAATCCATTCGCGTTCCGGGTGCTGGTCACGTCGTCAAGGGTGTTACAACAAACTATCTTCTGGCCCTCAAGCAAAAGCAAAATGGAGATCCAGATCCATCGCCACACGGACTCACCTACGAAATCATGGGCCCTCGAAACAAATACGATGGTATTCACGTCCCAGTCCATGTCCGCCACTCCAATTTCAAACTCCCTTCCGACCCAAGTAAGCCAATCATTATGGTCGGACCAGGTACTGGTGTCGCCCCCTTCCGTGGCTTCGTTCAAGAACGAGCCGAACAGGCTAAGAATGGCGAAAATGTTGGTGAGACCGTTCTTTTCTACGGTTGCCGGAAGAAGTCCGAGGACTGGCTTTACAAGGATGAGTGGGAAGTACGTTGACCCTCCAATATCCCCCATTCCCTCTACAAAGCATACTAACATTGTATCTAGGCCTACCGATCCGTCCTAGGCGACAAACTCACCATCTTCAACGCTTTCTCCCGTGAAGACCCCAACAAGAAGCACTACGTCCAGCACGACATCGCCGCGAACGACAAGCTAATCAACGAACTCCTACTGAAAAAAGCAACGATCTACGTCTGTGGTGACGCCGCACACATGGCCCGTGAAGTCAACGATGTTATCATCAAGACCATCGAGAAGGAGCGAGGCGTGCCCAAAGATAAGGCCGAGCAGATTGTCAAAGGCATGAGAGCGAGCGGCCAATACCAAGAGGATGTCTGGTCTTGATTCTCAGGACTGCAGAACCCTGGGTATTAAGATGTACAGTTGAGAATAGATGAAGTTTGGATGGAACGAGGAACGAAAGTGATGAGATTAGTGATGAGATGTGAACTTGCATGAGCATATCCTATGCATATGATAGAGGTTGCTGGAGTTGACTTTGGCATGCGTGCGTGCGTACGTGCGTGTACGGCGGCCTCAGAGATCGCAATTTGACACGAAATGTACGATTTGATTATTTTCTATATAACAATTGACTAGAATGAGTACCTCCAAGAAAATGAACATATCTTTAAAACAATATTCGAATGCCATTACTCTCCCTCTCGTCAACTGATTATACTATATACTGAAAACGTGTCCATAGGTAGCATCTACTGACACCAACATTCTCATCCACAGCAAATACAAGTACTAATCCTCGAAATCGTCTCCATTGATATGCATTAAATCCCACCTCCTCCACCACAACAATCAACGAAACGAAACGAAGTGAAAAATGCTAAACACCAGCAACACCCTTCAACAAAAATCCTACAGAAAATAATGCATCACCAACCACATCCACGTCACTACGATCAAATCTCCCCCCTTCACCACCAGCTCAAACCGCAGCATCAACCACATCCCCAGCAGCAGCAGCAACAGCAGCCCTAACCCGTCCGACAGCATCCTCAAGCGCCAACAAATCAACCCTCTCAACCCCATCTACATGTTCCGTCCCATCTCTCTTCCGCTTTTTAGAGCCAGGTGGACTAGGCGAGCGACCCGCCGCCGCCAGACTATACTCGTTATTCAGATATTTTATCCATGACTCGAGCGTTGTGAGTGTTGATTTTCCTTTTTCGAGGACCAAGCCAAGCTCTTTTTGGGGGGTTTTGAGGGCGAGGGAGAGGAGGTTGAGCGTTGAGATGGAGAAGGGGAGGGTTGAGGCGAATGTGTCGATTTTGGATTGGTCTTCGGTTGAGATCTTGGTTTTGGAGGTGGTGGGTTGTGGTGGGATGGTTGTGGAGTCTTGGGGTGGGAAGAGCTGGTCTGCGAAAGTGAGGAGGGTTGTTGGGGAAAGGCCGGGGTTGTAGTCTGGGCGGTTTTTGTCCATGATTTTTTGGACTGTTTGGGTGGGGTAGAGTTCTGATTTCAGCCAGTCGACGCCCAAGGCTTTGAGGTTTGCTGGTTGGGCACCGAACGGTGGGAATGGGGTGTTGGTGCTGTTGGAAGTGGAGGTGGTGGGTGTTTCGAGGAGGTCGTGGATGATTTTGGTGCGTGTTTCGCGCGTGGCGTGGCCGTGGAGGAGGTGTGTTGCGATGTGGTGCGCGTTATCTCTTAGGTCGGGGTCGGGACAGTTGGTGAAGACGTCGCGGAGGATGTCGTAGATTGTGAGGAGGGTGGATTGCATTTTGTCTTGGTCGATGAATGGTGCGTTTGGTGGGGGTGGTCCTTGGACGCAGAGACCTACGTAGAGCATTGAGAGGAGATTGTCAATGGCAGGGGCTGATTGCTTGAATCGTGTGTCTTTTGTCCAGCTGCGGAGGATACACGGTAGAATGTGTTGAAGATTGACAGGTGGATGTGGTGGCTTTTGTTCAGCTACAACTTGAAGGTAGACTTGAGCGCAACGGAGAAGGAGAAGACCTGTGCTCGAGACAGGAATTTGAGAAGGAGATGTCGGATATTCGTGTTCTTCTTCTGATTCAGAGGTCTCAGGTTGGGGTTTGCCGTAGTTGAGAATTTCATTCTTAATGTTGATTTCGAGGTCGTTTGCTGTGGAGACAAAGCGCTTGCGAAGAGCGTGAGCTATTTCAGCTTCTGGGCTTGTGGTTGTGATATGTAGCTCCGCTTTTCGTGAGGATGTAAGGCTTTGAGGCTCGAATATGGTTCTTAGACGGGCTGTGAGGGGTGGTTGCATTTCGGAAGATGCAGCTGTGAACTCCTCGAGGATTTCAAAGTAAACTGCTTGAGCTAGGCGAGAGTTGATTGCCTTCTCATTGTCCGCAGTTTCTTGAGAAGCTACTGCAGACTCCGTCTTTGATTCCGGATCTGGCAAAGGAGCTGAAACGACAGAAGCTGAACCTACTGTCTGACTTGCAACAGTCTCAAGGATCGAAGAGGTTGGAACTCTTGGTGGAAGCGCGGGTCTCTGTTTGTTCACCAACTTGAAAAGAGTATCGAGGAAAGCTGTAGTCGATTCTGAGGTCATGCCTAACCTTCGATAAGCGCCCAAGGCTGCTGGAAGAGAGGTAGCTAGAAATCGGCTAGGATGTTGGGTTTTGATCCGTGGATGGAGAAGACTGAGCATAGACAACAAGGATTGTAGTTTGAGCTCTTCGATAGCTGCATCGGGTGATTGTTCCTCTGAGCTTGACTCGTCCACGTAAGGCTGCTGTTGAGGCACAGCGGGCATACCGGCCAGAGCCATTGTTCCCAGATAAACATGAGGTGATTCACCTGCAAATGTTGGCAGTCCATTCACATTATCCTGTGGATTAGCTTCGCCATCGGATTCATCATGCCCGAGCTTTTCAAGCTCTTCAGAAACTCTGACGATGACTTCCCTCGGGTTGCCTCTCCTTGCCACAATGTCCAGGCATTCCTTTGCCTTCGCAGGCTCGACGCTAAGAATTGGTAGGACCAGTTTCAAGAGATCCCAACCAATCTCGGCTGCAAGAGTACCATCATCCTCTCGAAGCAACCGATTCAGAGTGGAAATGTTCTGTGGATTCAGTTGATATTCAAGTATGGTCAAGTATGTAATGTAGTCTGTGTTGGGAGGCAGGGCTGCAATGAGGGGATCCTCAGCTGAGGCTGAGTTTGGAGCTGGATTGCCAGATACCTCAAGTACACCAACAGACATGTTGATATGCTTGATAGAAGTCCGCTACACAGCGAAAGAGGATTTAAGCACAAAGTGGTGTAGATGTAGTGAAAGTTCTTGTTGTGCTTGCTCTCACCGGCTTGACACGTGAAGGCACGAGGCAGCTATTTGTTTGCAAAAATGTAACTTATTCCTGAACATTAATTTTTATAGCAAGTATCACATTCACGCACACCGGCAGAATATTGCATTTCTGTTCTGCTCAGAGAAGGATCTACCCCTGAATTTGACCAAATATCACGTTTTGAAGCTTGAAAACGCCGTGGCTTGCCATGGCTGCCTCGCGTGCCACCAGCCTGGTAACACCACACAAACACAGCAAATAGTTACTGTTACAATAAACCATGTTTGGCAGTAACCGGAACCAGTGCAACGACTAGCATGTACTGTCCGTCGCACCGATGATTCAGACTACAAAAAACTGCAACGACTCGACGTATAAGATGAAGGTTTGCAGGCAGCCCAAAAATCTCTCTCGCTGTCAACCAGGTGCATGAAAACGTTTTCCCTTCGACAATTGAATTACTGTACCAGCATCTCCGCATCATCTATTTCTCAACCCCACATTCTTGCTGAGATGATGCTCGTTATGACCATGATGTTATGCTCAAACTTAACCTGGACTATCCGTGAGGACCATACTCGTATACACTTTCATTGACTACCCTACGTCATTACCCCGACCACTTGTCTGTCTTCCTGATGGCCGATCAAGCTCAAGAGCTTTGCAGGAAGTACTTACATGTAGTAGTCACATCTCGATAGGTTTCTTCTCCCAGATAGTAACAACGGAATTATATCCTGTACCCTTACGAAGGAGATATAGCTAGCAACCATGTCTGCGAATCAGGGTAACAAGCTTAACAAATCTGCTGCAAATGATGGGGTGTATGTTGCTCAGACTCCAGAGGAGCCCTGCTGACAACATATCATAGACAAAATCCTGGCGGAATAGGTATTGCAGCTTTCTCGGCACTGTATCTCGCCTTTGTCCCAGTCACGTAGGTAGAAGACTGAGTGCTGAACGTGCAAGGACTTTGCTGAACGAATAGATAGGAGCTACCTATCCAACACTGACGCACTCTCATCTTTGGTTGCTGGAACAGCCCGTATCATCCCAGGATATACACCCGCATCAGGTCGAGCAATACCTGCGTTATCTGCGCTCTATATCTTCTGGACCTTTGGTGCTAGCGGTGCTCTCTCTGCAGCTGGACAGGCCATGGCTCGTCCCGAAGGACTTGACAATGATCATCCTCGAAAGCATGTCAACAACTTGGAAGGTCTCCCGTTGCGTATGCGCAGTGCTCACTATGGCTTGCTGGAGAACTTCCCAGCATTTGCACTGGCAGCCGCTCTTACTCAACTCCTCGCCCCAAACAATCGGGAGGTGGTGAACTTGCTGGGCTTCCACATCATTGCGAAGCTTTTCGTATATTATCCATGCTATCTGTTTGGCATTTCTCTACCTCGGACGTTTTCACATGTGGCAGCAACTGCAGCAGTGATCAACGTGTGCTGGAAGCTTGCGGCTGGCGCTCACTAGATAGCCGATCATGGAGCAATGTCGGCATCGGATAAAAGATGAGTTGTGACCACGAGCTGGTCAACAACAACTCAAAGAAGCCGTTGACTTGTCCTCAGAGAGATTTGGAGCCGTGTTCGTTGGTACATAGCCATTGTTACAACTGATCTATTATGAGCAGACAACACGTAATAAAATTTTCCTTGCCAATATTGCAAATTAGAGCAGGAGGTAGAGAGGAATGCCAAGCAGGTATGTATGCAGTCAATATAGCTTTTCTGGTGGTATTCATTCCATGATTGAGTACACGCGGTCGATGATGCTGCCACAGTATACCTCATACAATTTGTTCAAGGCTACTATTGCAGCACTACAATATTTCTCCTTAATAATGCTGGACGAGTTCTTTTTCCAAGCAAACACCAGTTCGCAATTTGCAGCAGCACAACTTTAGCTACCTCCGACAATGACTAACGTTGAGAGGTGTGAAGAGTGAAGAACCGACGATTTCCCTCACTTCAAGTTTCTGCAAGAGCGGGAGGAAATTCCCCACTACCATCAGTCACTCGTCATTTGGACAGCTAATTATGTCAACGACTACAGTAGTGTTGGTTGAGAGCACGCCAGCGCTACAGTAGAACAGTAAGAAGTGAGCCAACTCGCTTATGGGGAATACTCGGTGGTAACTATCTACTTGTACAGCAAGCTACTTTGTACAGGATGGGACGGAGACCGGAAAAGGAAACGTGGAGAGGTCACGACACTACTAGAGTACAGATTCCGTACTTACACAGTACTCCAAACACGGCATCTGACCTCTAGTTCCAAAGGCAAGTACACTCGGAAGAGGAAGGATCGCGACCGCGTATCTAGATCTGTTCTCGGAAGCTAAGAAACAGGGCTATCGAAGCCACAAACAGCTGGCCGGATTGTTATGACGTAGGAGCTGAGGCACCCTTTTCAGTTTGGCATGCTCGAAGGATTTCTTGTCGCGGCTGCAGTGGCAGATGTCGGCGTTTCACAGCATGCAATCGAGTCGAAATAAGGGATATGCATGACCGTAGTATACCAACTTTGGTAGCTGATGGATTTGGCTTGTTGCACGAAGCCTGCTAAGTTTGGTGCTGACTTTACCGGCAGTCGGTCGTTTCGGGTTATTTTTGCATGTCAGATTATGTTGGTTTGGGCTTGCAAGTATGCGAGAAAGTCGCTTGTTTCCATCCTACTAGCCCACATTGATACGATTCTTGGCGAGCGGGTAAAATTATCCGAGGGAGCATGAATTATTTTTGGCCGTTACATGGGCGCAAGATGGGTTCGTGCGGGAGGGGCTCTCGGCCGCTACGAAACCACTACTGGAGTTCTGTATTGTCATGTTGAACAGTCACGGAAGCACACCACTCTCGTATTCTGTGCTGTACAGTGGTCCTGGTCTTTCTCTCTTCAACATTAGCGCACGAATGTACTTGTATAAAGTCGTCACGTACTCGAAATCATTGGCTATCGACGGTACAGTAGGTCATGCGCAGCGCTGTTCTACCGCATGCTTCTTAGATTGACCCCAGCTCAATGATGACAAAAAGAACACCAACAGCTTGGAACTCCAACGTATTTTGAGTTCGGGGTGGATATTATCAAGGTTTAGACAAGCAAGAAGAGCCGTTGTGCTTGGTGTGGAGTACCTCGTGTTCGTCACGGGCTCGGCGGTCGCGGAAAACGTCCCTGATGTGCACAGCACGCCAGTGAAAGTGCGCATCGGGCCATTTACCCTCATCGTCAGAACTGGTGCAATCATGAATGGAGGATACACAAATCTTACTTGGCAAGAAAGAGGCCTATCCTGGCTAATACCCCGATCTCCGAATGGCAATGGAATCAGAATCGGGACATTTAGTGCCGTGATGGGTGGGACAAAGCCTATCTTAGGCCCCTTTAGTCTCAGTACGAATATTCATGACGGCGACGTGGATGCATCACGTGCTTCACAGCCATTGTTTGCTCACTCCTTTCGTCGTCCATATCTGATCGGGAGAAGTAGTGTCTCTACCAAGCTGAGATTTACAGTACTGTACTGGTACTAGCAGCCTACGTGGCGGGACGAGCTCGAGTATCCACAGCGAAGGGGCATCAACGTCCTTCTCCAGATTGATCCGTCGGCGTCCACAAGATACTAACCCCCCAAAAGCAGCAGCTAAAGTCCCCGAAAAAGCCCACAATTATTTGTAACAAGTCATGGGAGATTTGCCATTCCTGTTCAGGTTTCAGTCCGCGAAGCACCTCCGCAAAAAGCTGCTTTGGCTACTCCTGATGCACGTCACTACCAACGCAGGAATTGCTCGTTTCGCAGGCCTGAACGTCCACCCTCAGAGCCAGGATTCTGCGCGACCTATTGGCCATGTTTTGAACGAGCCTGGATGACTCGATGTTTGTTTCTGGGTCATGATTTGTCGCATGAACGGACACCGTCGACGACGCGATGAAGCACAACACGGGTCAGGAAGATAAGATTGGCTAGTCCAAGAAAGGAGCTTGAACAGCTTGGAATCTGTGGCTGGTGTGGTGCTGTTTTTGATGCATCAATTGAGTAGTTATGATTTGTTCATTGCAAGATCCACCTCGACTCCAACTGCTGCAATAATTCTCTCCTACTTGCTAGCTTCGAAGCCGATGCTGTCTTCAATCCAGGCTATGTCGCAATAACCACAACGGCTAGCTCAAGCCAAGTCCCTGGCTGCGACTGCTCCCAAAGCTAGCACCGACCAGGATTAAACAAACTTCTCAGCCACCCTGGGCTCCCTGTCGAACAACAAGCTACGGCGGCATTCAAGTGGGGTCGAGGCACCCTGGACCCATCAACCCAATATCCTAACGCTTGATGGAAGAATTATTTCCTGTGTCTACTGTATCCAGACGGAAAGCGAGAAAATGAGGGACTCGTTCTGCTGCGCCAGCACTCTGGTTACAGCTTCGGTCTAATTGACTCCAGTCGCTACTATCTTGCATTCATTCGACCAGCATGTGATGACTTGCATATACATCAGAGCCACATCAGCTCCTTGAATGGAAGGCTCAATTCGGGCTTCCAGGTTGCTGCATCTCCTGCTTGCCTGGAATACATTCCGAGAGGGTTGCTCCTGTCTCTTGAACCCTCTGCTTTGTGATCTTTACTCCGATTCCCTCGACCCTCCTGCACATCTGATCATTATTCCGACTTCGTGACGGCGGATCGTTCGTGTCCGCTGCAGAACGGAAACACTGCTGTAGGTGAGTTCAGAGAACCGCTCTCCCGGTATATGCTGTGCACGATGCCTCTCAACCTGTAGCATATCTCACGACCAAACTAATCCGAATGCTTCAGCTCAACTGGAACTCCCCGCCACGTCATTGTCGGCTACAGCATTCGTTGCGACCAGAGCCGTGGTCAGAAGGAAGTCCAGGCATTGGTTGTGAAAGTCACTGGACACATGAACGAACAAGCGACCTCATCATCTACAAAATCACAAAGACTACGTCCGAGCCGAACCAGAACTCGATCGAGCGATCAACGGTGTGGACAACGCTTTCTAGTGCACCTGCCACCACCCTCATGCCGCCAATACTATCGTCTGACCTTCCGATTGCCCATCCCTCTTTCTCGCAGCATAGATACAGCCAAGACTACCCGTCGTTACCTCTGAAGCTCGACATTCCTATACCAACACCTGTGCCTGATCGGGCGTCTCTACCGACCCCTCCCATGTCGGGGACGCCCACACCAGATCCGCCACTAGACCCTCCACAACTGGCAGGCCGGCGTAGGAAAAGAGAAGAAACACCACCTTTGACGACGCAGGAGGCACTTTCGTCCACAATTGCGGTCGAGAATGTTCCTCAACCAACGGAACAGGCGGCGCAAAGATATGGGGGTTTTCCTGGCGCACCTAGAGCTCCCGAGCCGAATCGACTGCCGCCGCCGTTGGCAATGACCTGGGATCAGCCAGCGGGTTATGGATCAACCGGTGGTACCGTGTATGCACAACATCCAGCACCTCCACTCTATACAACTGGAACTCAGCAAGCCTCGCCTAGGACCACGAGGAAAACTAAAGCCCACGTAGCGTCAGCCTGTGTCAATTGCAAACGGAAGCACTTGAGATGTGATGAAACAAGACCATGCAGGAGATGTGTACAGCAGGGCAAAGAGGTATTTGTTCCACGCTTAGATATATGACATGCTAACAACAGCAGGACACATGCAAAGATGTCGAGCACAAGAAGCGAGGCCGACCACCACTCAAGCAGGATGCTCTCGATTCTTCTACCAACCGTCTAGTGCCTGGAGGCCACAGCTTGCCACCTATAGCTGCTTCCGCCAGTAGAGTAGCTCCAGGGTCAGGATTTGTCCCACTGCGGCCAACGCCGTTGCTTGCCCGTTACCAGCCGTCCTACGCTGCCCCGTCAATTGCGCAAAGCTCTGTGACCGCCCAAGGACAATTCAGCAGCTTCCAGGGACCACCAACCTTTCCCCCAATGCGGCCACCAATACTAAATTTTCCACAAGGCAGTAGACCAGGGGCCGGTCTTTATGGATATATGACGACCAATGGACCGAGCGGGATCGAACCTGCAAGCTCTCAATATCCTAATCCATTGTTTTCAAGACAGCCAATACATCAACAACTACCTCCACCCGGCGCACCTGGGGCGTACAATCCAAATACTGTGCAATTACCTCCTATTCTTCCTGCACCTCCTGGTGCCTCTATGGGTCCGGCAGGAGCACAGCAACAAAGGCATTTCCAGCCACAATTGCCGATGTATGGTAACCACCCATCTCAGATGGCGCCCAGAGCGCAGCCTGCCCGTAGTGAGGCTGACGAACGAGATCCAAAACGTCCTAGAATGGATATTCAGCGAGTACTTGGACCACGATAGCACAGCACCTATCTGGCCCGTGTGCAACTTAATCGTGTTTGAACACTCGGCAACGTTTTTGAGCTGAGCAATCCTAAGCGCATGGTTTTCCTCTGTAGTTTTCTACATAAGCCGAAACTGCGACCTCTTATCCATTCAACTGCAAATATATATATGATACTGCGAATTGACGGAAGTGGAATTGACGATATCGGCTCGATGGTAGGAATCCGAAACCAATGAAAAACCATAATCTTACACCAGGCGATCACGAGTGATGAATGAAGACACGAAAGACGATACTGAAGACGCAAATGGCTACCTACAGTACCAAGTTGAACGATTCTTGCGGCAAGTTTCTGGATTGGCATTCTTGTATATTATTGTTCTACAAGCTAATCTTCGTATTTGAGCATCTACATGGATGGAGCCAGTTTATGTTTATGTCGACGACGACCGTATGATTTGAACGGGGACGTTTTGATGAATGGATAGCAGATAGGTAGATGAGTTGCAGCGGAAGGGACAGAAGACGAACTGATGTCATCACTTGACCAGATAGATCGTTCATACAATCCTATCCAAGTATTGTAGTGATACCGTGCCAGTTTTGGTACATGCCCAGCGCATTCTACTGTACAAACGCCGTCAACCAAACTAACGACTACTAGCGCCTTCCATGTCGAGAGATGATTTAAGAGTAGTGCAGTAAGTAGTGCCGAAGTCTCGTATCGAATCTGAAGTACGACAAGCCATATCAAGCCAAAAGCAACCTCGAAGTCAAAAGCAAGTCAGATTCGTGTTTTGGATGGTTCGTATCACTAGGAGTAGTACTAGGTACGAAGCTAGGGACCACTCCGTTGGGTCGGGTGAAAGCACCTATTCATCAGTGAGTACGTATCATAATGGGCGTTTATTCCGCTTGTCAGCCTGGTTATCGGCCAGCCTACTGCAGTTAGAACAGTACAGTACAGTAGGTCAGCTTGGTTCAGCTTGAATGCTTATACTAGGAAGGGCACGATCATGATTTTACAGTGTGAGGGAAATTATGCGTATTGTAGATTGTGGGACGGTGAGTGCTACGGATTGGAGAGTTTGTTGGTGAGGTTGTGTGCTATACTGTACTGTACTGTACTACTGTATGCTGGTTTTGTTGCGGGGCGATCTGGGGTGGGTGCGTCTTACTGTCCTGTATATGGTGATGTTCCGTCGGAACGGTTTGTGGTGGTTTGTGCTGCTGATGGTGTGGTGTAGTGTGGTGGATGTTTTGTTTTTGGTGATGGAGATCATGGGTGAGCGGTTCGGTGCTTGTTTCTTTTGTGGGCTCGTACAGAGGTTTGTGTGTCATGAGATAACTTGTAGTGCGGAATTTGCCGTCATCCTGCTTTTCAGTAGGTACTGTGATAGAGTATTCCTACGTTGGTTGGGTGATGTTACGACGCTTTTTCGGTGAGCGTTCGGGGCGGCTCGACCGGATTGCACGGCACGCGAAATGGAGTGATGAAGAGTTTGTAGAGATCGAGGGTTTGAGTTGTGATGCGGAACAGTAAGAGATGGCGTACCAACCCCATCTACGCACAAAGTACTCACTGGTGTTTGACCAAAGTTGGACGATAGGAAACCTTGTGTGAGTATAGCGAGTTCAGAAGGTTTCGATATTCACCGAGATAAGGTGTCGGAGACAGAGCCCTGTTGATCCGGTATGTTAATCGGCGACTACTGTGTTGTTTGTCTGGTTGTTTTGTCCTTGTTGATGATGTGGTAGTGGGGATGGTACGTGCCGTGTCTGAGCCTGTGTTTTTACTCCGCCGCTATGGCTGCAGCCATGATGCTTTTCGGAAACAGGATGAACACGCGCGTGTCAGTACCTCCATGAATATGTTACCGCTTCTTTAGTTGGCATGCACTCCTGACACGGACAGGCCGAAAGTGATCATGCGAGACCTGGGAGGGGATCAAATCTTTGTTCACACATGTTTGCGAATTGGCCAAGCATAACGGAGACTGTACAGGATGGTGGATTGAGCTTCCGTGACAGCATGAGGAGCTGATCCCAAGGCGACCGGATAATATTCGGTGAGTCACTTCCTGTTATCTGTACATCATTAGCAACACGAAGTCCAACAGCTGATACGAGATTTAGGCGCTGAACATCCGGATACAGTAAAGCAGTCACCACTTGCTATGTCACTATTGGTCTTGATCTCCTTGTTATTACACATGTAGGTGGGAGTTTGCAGCAACGACGATAGCCAAATTCGAAAGTATGGTCGCTTTCTCCTTGCTCTTGACTGATCTGCCGCCTGCCATCCCTGGAGCCAAAGGTTTGTGACCCGGTAGATTGGAATTATGGTTCGTCAGGACCGGCCTGTTTTCCGAGTGGATCAGAGTTAATTTGAGAGTTCCAAGCAGGGGACCTTGCGTCTTCCAGGATATCCATAGCGGCATCTGCCGCGCTAAGGCAGAATTTAAATTGTGCGTTTGTGGTCGTATCCTGTGCGTACGTATCGACGGTCCGGCTCGATCGAATTAGAATGGAGAAATGAGCATGCTGCCCTATTGTACAGAACAGTACGTTGCAGAGCCATGGAAAAAGAGCTTAAGGTAATGCTTCTGGGTCCAGACGTCTCCATGCCCGGAATTTAATCATACTGTACAATAGGAAAAGATGGCAAGATCGACCGAGGTCTGGATGCGCGCCACAGTTGGAGGGACACAAAATGTGGCACATCGAATTCCCTTTTACCTTTGTGGCTGTGCTCACCGACCACTCCCACTCCCACTCCCACTCATACCACTACCACAATAACAACAAGCGCCTGGTGTCGAGGTGTTCATCTTCGAGCTTTTCGATGAGAAAACTGCTTGTGTAGGGTTTACTCACTTCACAAAAATTCGGTGTGGGCCCTCTGCATTTCGAAGAGTTAATTTGAGCCAAGGAGATGCTCCGATTCATGCAATATTTGATTCGGACTTGCACAAGCTGCAGAAACTTCCACCCCAATGCATGTACGTGCATGAACCACCTGACCGGGTCAGCCATTCCGACATTATCTTTGGCTGCGTCGGCGCACCCACCATGCTGGAAGATTTCGACAATCTTGGGATCACACCACGGCCCCTGCAAAGATCGCGAATGGTGAAAGCAAGAGCTTTTCATGCCTGTTGATAGCAGTTCATTTACCCGAGCGCCCATTTCACCGGAGTCTGGAAAGTCATGCGCCAGCTACTGTGCCGTACTGCACCAGAGCTATGACACTAATGCAAGGTTACCGGAAAGTGGACGTGCAGGAGAGACTTGTCGACGAAGGGCAAGGGATAATGTCAACCAAGATATGCAGCCATATCTGTTGTTATAATTGCCGTAACAACAGTCACAAGGCGGAACTAAGAAACTAACGTTTTTTGTATGTCGCTTAGGCTTGATATGCTTCCTCCCATGCAAAACTCCCAACGTACAATTTCGCCGAATGAGTTGCAGGATGTTCGACTATTTTGGCAGGATTAAATTGGTCCACTGTTCTGAGGCGGCCACAATCCAGAAGTCTTGCGGAGCTTATGAAGTGAATGACAACGCATTGATGCAATAACCTCCAGTGTGAGAGCGGGGCGTACACGTGTAGGGATTCCAGATATCCCGCCGTGGAGAAGGATCAACAAGGAAGATGCCAGCCTCGAACAACACAAATCATATTCGGGGAGTCTGCAATCATGCTACATCCTAAGCACCAGCACATGTGTACAGCATAGAGTGCAGGACACTACAGTATGTTCGCCTGCTCCGCTATGTACAAGCACAGGGGCGTGCTTCGGGCGTTTGATTGTTCCATGAATTGTGAATGACAGTTCATTACCATCACTGTTACATCGAGTAGAGACATGGCTCACTATTAGGTCCACTGGTTCTGCCACTTCTGGCTAGAATTAACGGTGATAGATTCGGCGACATGCTCGTCGACCACGATAGCACAGGCTACAATCTGGCTGCTGCTATTCGTTTGCAGCTCTGAGATTGGGTGTGGATTGGACAAAGATTCGGTCTTTGTCAACGTCAAGCAAACCCTATCTGTGACAGCTTGTCACCTACCAGCAAGAGCAAGGGCTGCAAATACAAAAGCCCCTGGCAGGTTCGTCAGTGGGTGGGGAGTTGGTTCGAGACGGCTACCTACACCAATGTACTGAACCGCACAAGGAGTTTTTGCCCTCCAAAATCATCAACATGACCAACAGATTTTGAATCACAAAATTACATCGAAACGCAGTTATCGTTCCGCTTGTTAAGTACGCAATATCAAACATCCTGATTGTTCCTCCACTTTGCTTCGGACGTCGTGTTTTCCTCAGAAACTAAGCAAACCTTTGAAAAGTTGTACATGGGCATACTGTGCGCATGTACTTGCATATCAAAATGTACTGAAGGACGGCCATTGCGAACGAGTGGCAGTGACAACGATTTCGAAACATAAGGCCGTGGAACATAGCAGCTCGAGGTTGCTTACAGCTCATAATGTTAACAAAAGGATGAGCAAGGATGCCACTTGAAAAGCGAGTGCTAAACTTGTACATCCATGTAGGTGCACCTTCGCCGCTGTTTAGGCGGCTGCGCACCTTGATCTCTTCTCGCATAGTTGTGTTATGAAGTGTTCGCTGCTTTCCTGCCATTCATCCCGAACCCGAACAGAAGTACTCGGGGTTATGACAGGTTCCTGTGGCACGTCAAAACTACAACCACGTTTGACTGACCAGCCTGACCGTCGAGCAAACCTCATGAATGTATGAAAGCCCACGGTCATCTCAGCTAAGTCTGACAGGTTGACCATCGACCACTGATCACTGACCAGTGACCGCCTTGCATCGCCTTGAAGTACCACAACCATTCCACACATACTCTAGCACACAAAAAATAATGCCTCACAACACTTCCACCTGCAAACCGATTATTTCTACTCGAACCCTGCATAGACACCCAAGATGACCTGAGTCGAAGCCATGAAGCCGCAACCCTGGGAATCTTTCTCCGAACTCCTTGAACGGTTAAAGGGGCCACCAATCTTGAGGAACCTGCTACAGCCAGCTTCATGAAGCGACTAGTCGGTGGTGATGAGCATACTTCTGTCAAAATAACCCACTGCGGTTTCAGATACATCACTGAAGCAAGGTGAGCAGTCTGACGTGCTTGAGGTTGAGAGTTTAGCAATTTGAGCACCAACCATGAAACCATTGACGTGCTCATACCACATCAGTGGACACGTTTGAGGGGTAATTGCTCCGTGAGCTGTCAGCATAGAAACGTGGTGACCAGTAGGTTGAGTGTGCTTGGGTCATCCATGCTGCTTCCCGCGCAAGGAGTCATTGCGGGATGTACACTCTAAGTGACAGCTTAGACACGTCGGGCACGTCAAAGCTTATGACACGAGCGACACCCAGTCATGAGCTGATCGGCATGAGATGAGGAGAATATATCTGCCTGCAGGTGGTTGCTGATCACCTTGGCTCGCTGTTGGTTTGGAATATCAGACTGCTCTGTTCCACCTCGATGCAGACACCTCCCCCAAGCATGTTATCTTGCACTCGCTTCTTCTGAGCTCTGCCTCAGCAGGTCTGTAGTCAAGCTCAGCTCAGCTCGGACATGCCGTTAGCGGGAAACGGGTCGTCGTCTAGAAGTCCAGTCAAGTACGGTAATGCCTGTGCCACTTGTGGCTGTGCAGCTTTTCTGTGGCTGGTTGCGAATTTCTTACTGTCTAGCTTGTCGCCTGTTGACTCAACGATGAGCCAAAGAGCTTGGTAATCTGTACACTACGTGCCATCTTTTGCGGATATGGATTATCGCGTACGTGTGCATTTCATTGGTCGTTGACAGCTAATAATGCTGGGTGTCCTCTCGAAGCAGGCGAAAGTCGATCGAGTTGAACCTACGAGCTGGAGAATACTAGTATCCGATTGGTTCAATAGCTCCGAGCTTCGATACCAGCCACACGTCCACATTCAGGGCTTGTGCGCTGATACACTCAGTTTGTACAGTATTGACAACCTTGAACATATTGCCCAGCACGGCTTTGCAAGCTATAACATGTCTAGTCAATCATACACAACACGATATCAAAATAGGGTCGTGCTCTCTTGTCCCAATGAGACTGGCTTCCTCTGTGGCAGCCACGAGTTGGCGCGCCTCTCGTCCTTCGCCCACAGCACCCATAGATTAACAACGCTAAGCCTTGCAAGCTACAGTGCTCGCTTACTCACCTAAACCTTCGTGGATCACTACTTCCCTATCTGGTACCGTTCCTCTTAAGATATCCTTTTGGCAAGAGCACGCGGAGCCGGGTTTGGCGTTGCCGTTGTTTCCCACGCATCACCTATACCAACACCTATACTTACAGTGCTGCTCCTGATACCGACGACCTCTTTGTGTGTTCTCGAACAAACATGGCAGCCTCGAACGCCATTTATCTGCTTGTACTTCGACGAAATGTCAGTCTAGTCCGATGTCAAGGGCAAATAGTACTGACCACTCTTCCAGACTAGCACCAACGCGAGAGACGGCACGAATGTTGCTGCTTCTCGTGGAACATCCTCATCAGCATCGCAGCTCCTATCAACTCTTGCCCCCACTCTTATTCTGGCCCTTGCATTTTTCGTTACCTTTCTTCTCCTACGGACCAGATTTCCCCGCCAGTACGCACCAAGGACATATTTAGGTACCCTGCGGAAAGAAGAAAGGACACCACCTTTGCCAAACACGTTTCTTGGCTGGCTCAAGCCGCTGAACAGAATTCCTGATACTTATGTCTTACAACACAACTCGTTGGATGGCTTCTTCCTGCTTCGTTACCTCAAGATCTCGATCGTTATAACCTTTATTGGCTGTCTCATCACCTGGCCGATATTGTTCCCGACCGATGCAACCGGCCACGCAAATCCACCAAGACAACAACTCGATATCCTCACAATTGGCAACATCAATCCATACGGCAGTTATGGCTATCGATATTATGCCCACGCCATCCATGCGTGGTTATATATCGGCTTCATCTTCTTCATGGTCACCCGAGAAATGATATTCTATGTGAATCTACGACAGGCGTATCTCCTTTCTCCGCTGTATACCGAGCGCATGTCTTCTCGTACAGTTCTCTTCCAGTCAGTGCCGACCGAGCTTGCAAATGAAGAAAGGATTCGACGCATGTTCGGTGAACAGTTGAAGAATGTCTGGATCGCTTCAAGCACGAAAGAGCTCGCGGGTATGGTTGAAGAACGAACAAAGTTAGCAATGAAGCTGGAGGGTGCCGAGACTAAGCTTGTAAGACTGTGCAATAAGGCTAGGCTGAATCAGATCAAGAGCAACGGCGAAGCGAATCCTGCGACCGTGAGCAATACTGATCCCGAGATGGCTGGAGAGTCTGGCTCGGTCGCAACCCGATGGATCCTGCCCAAGCAACGACCAACTCACAGATTGAAGCCCCTTGTCGGCAAGAAAGTTGACTCAATCAATTACTGTCGAGACCGGATTGCAGAGTTAAATCCGTTAATTGAGAAGCAACAGAACACTTACCGTGCCGGAGATGCACCACCACTCAATGCGATTTTCGTGGAATTCTGGCGGCAAAGTGATGCTCAAGCCGCTTACCAGATGGTCACGCATCATCAAGCCCTCCACATGTCTCCCCGAGTTGTCGGCCTTCAGCCAGGTGAGATCATCTGGAAGAATCTCGGATTCACCTGGAAAACCCGGACCATCCGCAATATCATATCCATTGCCGTCGTCGTGGTCACGATCATATTTTGGTCTATTCCAGTCGCGGTGGTGGGTACTATATCCAACATCAACTTTTTGGCTACCAGGGTTTCCTTCCTGCACTGGATCTTGAAATTGCCATCAGCCATGCTGGGTGTCATTACTGGTCTTCTTCCGTCCATCGCCCTCAGCATCCTTATGTCCCTCCTACCGCCCTTTCTCCGCTTTCTCGGCAGGTTCTCCGGGGAGCCTACAATTTCTCTGGTCGAACTCCGTTGCCACGAATCGTACTTCTGGTTTCAAGTTGTACAGGTTTTCATAGTTACAACCATGACCTCTGCCGCATCTTCTGCAGTTCCTCAGATTTTGAACAGTCCTGGCAACATCCCTAAACTACTCTCCCAGTCGCTCCCTGCATCCTCAAATTTCTACATCAGCTATTTCATTCTGCAAGGCCTGACATTCGCGTCTGGCGTTCTGCTTCAAACCGTTGGTCTAGTCCTCTTCCATCTCCTCGGCAAGATCGTTGACACAACCCCACGGAAGATGTATATGCGCTGGTCTCAGCTTTCATCCTTGGGCTGGGGCACTGTTTTCCCGGTCGTTGAACTCCTCGCTGTAATCAGCATTGCATACAGCTCGATCGCTCCCCTGATGTTGGGCTTCAGCACAATCGGACTCTCTCTGTTCTATTTCGCCTATCGCTACAACCTTCTCTTTGTCAACACATCACAGATTGACACAAAGGGCCTTGTTTACTCGAAGGCTCTGAAGCACACCCTAGTCGGCTGTTATCTCAGCGTCATCTGTCTGATCGGACTGTTTAGCGTCACGGCTGGCGGAACTGGAAAAGGTCCTTTGATCATGATGATCATCCTCCTTGTCGTCATGATCCTGTACCATATCATCCTTCTTGCTGCAATCTCTCCGCTGCTACATTACCTTCCTCGAAGTCTTGAAGTGGACGAAGATGCACTTCTTGGTACAGAGGACGGTATGCTGGAAACCGAGGGTGTCGTCTTTGACAAGCACGAAAAGATAGCCACCTTACGTTCTGACGTCAAAGGTGCATACCACAGCATCAACTCTGCCACGGGAACGAGAACAGAGACATCCATGAACACAACCCTTGCACCTGCAACTTTCATGGGCATGGTCAAAAGATTCTTCCGCCCAGACCTGTACGCCTCGTATGCCATCATGCGCCAACTTGTCCCTCGAGACTTCGAGCACATCCAGTACTCGCCCGAGGTGGAACGTGATGCCTACCAGCATCCCACAGTCACGAATGTTGCACCGCTGTTGTGGATTCCGAAGGACACCATGGGTGTATCTAGGCAAGAGTGTGCGCATACGAACAAAGTCACGCCTATGACGGACGATGGTGCGTTCCTCGACGAGAAGGGGCGACTCCGGTGGAGTGAGGAGGAAACGGGTGGACGACCACCGATCTGGGAGGAGAGGCTTTACTATTGACCTTGCCGTTTGTTGTGGACGTGTTAGGAAACTGAATGTTTGTGTAGTCCAAGTCAGAGGTGGACTGGGTGACCATGGACAAAGGAATAAGGCGTGGCTGGCATGGCGTGGACGTATTCGTGTTCTGCTTTGCGGTGCTGAGGGTTTTATGGTTGCCTTTATCGTTGTCGTGGTTCGTCTGCTTATGAGTGTATTCATACGTGATTTTAGTTATATACCCCACTGAGCGTTTCTTGTGTTACACAACAAGGTATTGATGGCGAGTTTACACTAGAGTATATTGTTACCTGGTATATTAGCACTGGTAGAGGGCTTACCTTTCGATACTGAGTAATGACAAACGAATATACTTGACATAGTTAATCTGTCCAGCCATCGTACACGGTCAATCCCGCTCAATGCCGACCATATTCCATGTCCTCCTTGTTGACCTATCATTGCTCGGCTAGAGGGGTAAACATCAGCTCAAAGATAACATTGGCCTCTCTCAAACGATAAGCATATCACAGCACTATAGCAAGCGAGGTACAAATATCATCAGAAACCGAATCACCAAGCACCAAAAGTATTACCCCACCCCACCCTTCTCGTCTGAGCAGCAAGCGAGCTTCGACAACGACGACGATTTCTCGATCAACAAACACATTACAAAACCCGCACCACTTCCTCATCAAGAACAACAGCTCGACTAACTCACACTATTACAACCATAACAGACCCCGCCACCACCACCACCACCATCATAATGAGCTCCTCCTCTTCCTCCTCTTCCTCCTCTTCCTCCCTTCCACCAAATGTCCACATATCAAAACACCCCTGCCTCCTCGCCAAACTCTCCCAACTCCGCTCAAAATCCACCACCTCAAGAGAAACAACCCAGTTGATCCAAGACATCTCCACCATCCTCGGCACCGACGCGCTCTCATCCCTTCCGCTTGTAGAGTCTGGAACCGTACGTCGGCCCCTCCTCCTTCCTCCCCCTCGCCCAGCCTCCCTATACCTCGAACGAATGAACTAACGAAAAACAATCTATTATATAGGACGAAACACCCCTCGGTTTTCCCTACACAATCCAAACAATAGCAACGAACGAACTAACACTGATCCCCATCCTCCGCTCCGGAATCTCCATGGTGCCCGCCATCCAATCCCTCCTCCCGCATCCCATAAGCGTACACCACTTAGGTCTGTACCGTGAAAAGTCCACGCTCCAGCCAGTAGAGTACTACAACAACCTCCCCCAATCACAACAATCACAATCACAATCACACTCTCAGTCCGATTCTTCTACGACATCAAATACAGTTCACACAGCGATATTATGTGATCCTGTCATAGCGACGGGCGGAACGGCGGTGGCGGCGATACAGACCTTACGCGAGTGGGGGGTTCGGAGGATTATTATGTTGGCTGTTATCGGGGCTGGGGAGGGTGTTGCTAGGGCGGCGGAGGAGTGGAGTGAGGGGGTGGAGATTTGGATTGGGGCTGTTGATGGGGAACTTACTGAGAAGGGGATGATTAAACCTGGTTTGGGGGATGTGGGGGATCGGTTGTTTGGGACGATTGGGAAGTGAAGGGCTAGAAATTGTGGGATGGAAGGAGAGCGGATTTTAAACATGGAGAAGGAAGAAGGACGATGTGGAATTTATTTTGGTTGATTCTGAGATTTGCTTGATGGTACGTGCCTCAAGCGTTTCTCATTCTGGTTCTTCTTTGCTAGCACTTTGTAGGCAAGATTCCAACAGCTAGCTAGCTATAGACGGAAACTTCGGGGATTGCGTCGTGTTTGATTCGATTGTCCGCCTTTGCATCGCTTGCATTGGTGGTAAGCAATGACTGATGCATGACATGGCTCAGAGCACAACAAGTCACATTCGATGGTTTACCCAAGAGAGATGTATGTGCAATACGATGTCGTGTTAGACCATGTGGAGGTAACGAGACGGTACACCATAAGGACTCTATCCTTGTCTGCTCTTTGGCCTCGATGAACCACTCTTCACACGCTTAGCTTCTGGTCGTTGTAGATGGTGGCTGGGAATCCATTCTTCAGCATATGTTTTAACGCCAGTTGCAGTGGCTGGTCCATCATTCTCTGGCCTATCACTTCCAACATCGATTTTCTTGACGGGTGCTCTGACGCCCTTACCGCCTCGCTTCTTCTGTGGGAAATATGGAACGACCCAAATGGTGTAGAAGGCATAACCTACACCGCCAACGGCAGCAGCGAGGACAAGGTAGAGGAAGATGCTGAGAATGCATTAGCAACAGGACGCAGACAGGGTAGCAGCAACATACATTTGAGGGTCGAAGAAGCCAGAGCTTGGCTCCACAATTTGAACAGTACCATTAAAGGCCTGCTGGGTAAAAAGCTGGGTACCCTTGCTGATGACAGCGGCTATGTTTAGTCTTAGCTCTTGCGGGTGCATGTTGGTTTGGAATGTATATGGCACAGTCTCGCTCTCGCCTGCTGGGATTTCGAGAGCATACTGCTTAGTGGTGAGATTTCGAATATTCTGAGAGCCAGCAGCAGGGTCGAATTTGGTTGTCCACAGACTACCACCAACAAATTGTAGAGAGACTGGCTCAGGCTCCTGATTGCTGATCGATAGCTTGATATTGGTTGGCTTGCCATTCACGATCTTAACTCCGAACACTTCGGCATCGAGGAATTGAGCGTCGACCTTGACATTGAGAACGGTGCTTTGTGATGGATCTTCAAGCTCCTCTACAACTTCCTATCACAAGCATTAGCTCCTAGGTATACAGGTTGATCAATATTCGGGACGCACCGCAGGCACAGCTTGGCTGAACACTGATGTTGTCGATAGAGACAAGAAGAGCAAAGCGAGATTTAGAAATCGACCCATGGTAACGGAAAGCACGCCTCGTAAGAACAACGGACGTAATTGAGGAGGTAAAATGCAGTAGATGAATACAAACTGGAAGGAGGTGTGTGTGATAAATGTGGGAGGGGGCACACAAAAAGCGGAAGCGTGGTGTTTAGGTAACGTCGTCACAGCTAAACGGCACACAAAGGCATATGTCATAAGTTCATTAAGAACAGCTGGCGAGTACGAAGCTGAATAAAGGCAGGTAGAGCGAGGTAGTTCCAGGACTCTCAGTTTTGAAACCGGGCGCTAGATCGACTTTTCGATAGCGTGGTGCAGTGCTGTACCAAGTAAGTGCCAATTCTAAATTATTCGCGCCGTGACACCAAAGGCGGCATTGTGGATCTCCATGACGCGCAGGAAAAGATAAGGCGCGTCGTGCAGCGCAAATTCACAAAATTCATCTTGAAACTTGCAGACAACTCAACTCGATTCAATACAGTATACAGCCTTCTGAAATAGTCAAAACAATCCTAGTCTACAGGTGTATCTAACAGTCTTCAAATTCTGCCTTTCGCAACTCTCAATTGTGCACGTGCCACATCAAAGCGTCTCCCAATATTTGAAACCGGTCACATGTATTCTTGACCGACTTAACTCTACTTTCGTCGACCTCCTACATTCCTTACCATACTTCTCAACTCCCACAAGAACATACCATCCATGGCCCGAATTGATCCTTTCGCCTCGCCGTCGCGCACCCTATCTACTCAAATGGAGTCGCTTTTCCTCGACAGCAGTCCCGATTTTGGCCCTGTACAATGCACAGTGCAAAAAGTATGTGAAAGCAAAGTGAACGGTTGCATACAAACCATATCTGGAGGCCGTCCGATCGCATTGAACACTCGAATCACGACTGACATTCCACGTTTTCTTAGATCCGAGCCATTGGAGATATGACACCTGTTATGCCTCAATCCAGTTTTCGTGAACGCAGTCGAACCTTGCGCCAACTCGAAGAAGATAAGAACACATTGATAGATGTACAGTAAACTCCTTGGCTCTACTGCACATAAGCTAAACCTTGCAGGATCTCATTCGGCAGCTTGAGAACAACCAGCAACAGCTGCAAACGTTACGTCTCGAATATGAACGTGAATCCAAGCACAGTCGAGACAATCAAGCACGGGAGAACGAATTACAAGATGAGATGGATAGAATGCGTGCTCTTCTTGACCGAAATTCCTATGTGACGGTTCTGCTTGACGGAGACAACCTGACCTTTACAAAAGAGTTATTAAACAAGGGCCGCCAAGGTGGAGAGGAAGCAGCCCGTGCAATCACGACAGCAGTGAACAATTTTGCCGTTGATAGTCTTCCTCACATGCTGACTGTGACGATACATGTCAAATTCTATGCCAACATTAAAGAACTGACCGAAAATCTGGTGCGCTACAAATTTATCGAGAAGTCAACGGTGTTTGATGACTTTCTGAGAGGCATGGTCGATTCCAGTTTGTTGATTGACATAGTCGACACAAGTTTAACGAAAGGCTTGACCACGAGGATGATACAACAAAGCTACCGACAGGACTTTACGAATGTCCACTGCCATCAGATCCTACTTGCAGCTTTACCAAATGACGAATTGAATGCTCTCCTGGAGGAATTGCCTGAGGTGCCGGTACATGAGCGGGTCACTCTTCTGGACGCACAAAACTTAAGCCCACCAGAGAAGTTCAGCCACGAAATATCGAGCATAAAACTCGACTCTCTACTGGTAAAAGCACCAACAGAAACAAGCATGCGACCAGCCCCAGCCAAGATTGCTATGCCGATTCTTGCGCGCATCGAGTCAAATTCTAGTTCAAGAACCATGAACACCACAGCAAACACGTCAACCGGCAGCACTCCAATCCTCACGTGGGCCGCCATGACCGCAGCACCATACATCGCCAAAGTTGGCAGCGACAAATCCCGCTCATCCACTCCCGCACCCACAAGAACACCACCAACATCAAAATCCCTCCCTGCAATCGCAAGAAACAAACACGGCCAACGAATAGACCCAGTCGACACCTCAATTCCCTACCAAGAACTCCAACGCATCAAGAAAATGAAACTCTGCAACATTTTCTACCTCCAAGGTAAAGACATCTGCAATGGAAATTGCGGCCACTCGCACACCTACCCGCTAAGACAGCAAGAGAGGAATATCTTGAAGGAAGTCGCGCGCATGACGCCTTGCTACTACAAACTCGAATGCGAGGATCCAGCTTGTATTTACGGTCATCGATGTCCGCAGAGCAAACCTGGAAAGAAGGATTGTTTCTATAAGGACGACTGCAGATTTACTGGCTGGGGCCATGGCATTGATGATGCGGCTGTGAAGACGACGAATATCAAAGGATGAGGCGCGTCTGGGTGGTCTGATTGAAAAAGGGGAAGAGTGACAGAGCTGGCTTTTACTGTGATCTTTGATATGAACATATGATACCCCGGAGCGCGAGAATTGTGAATGCTGCTACAGACTGCAGTTAGCTTTAGCTTGAATATGGCTTGAAATTCAAATACATGTTTGTCCTGACAATTATCTGCGCCTACACAGAATACATGTGCTATAATGTCCGGGTCGGAAAGCACATTCCCAGATGTACTTGTGATTGATGCAACCTTCCACGCCAGCGACTCATTCGTTTTCAGGCACAGTCGCAACACCTGCTCCATTGTGT
This sequence comes from Neophaeococcomyces aloes, assembly GCA_022813445.1. NCBI lineage: Eukaryota > Fungi > Ascomycota > Eurotiomycetes > Chaetothyriales > Neophaeococcomyces > Neophaeococcomyces aloes. The sequence goes on along the minus strand of JAKLMK010000081.1, from coordinate 15,870 downwards.
CCAGAACTGCTCGCTCCCCTTGCCACCTGTCTTCCCACTTCCTCACCACATCTCCCACTCTCTGCTACTCACAAGGCACCACTCGCCTCAATCGCACCCACTTATCAGACTACTTCGTCCCTTCCCACGCCTTCATAAAGTTACCCAAATTGGCCAGGAAGCCCGAAGCCCCAATCATACCCAGATTAAGGCCAATTCCGCCCTCAATACTATAATGTAATGCCATTGGGTACCAACTCGTCGCCACAAACAACTCAGCCCACCACTTCTTATCAGCCTGGCGTCTCTGCTCCAGCGTCATCTTAGAGTACTCCGACCCATTCTCGCCAGCCATTTGCGCCTCGCGGAACAGACGGATGAATTCGAGCGTGACACCCGCCGCCCACGATCGGCAACTCCAGAGCGACAGCTTGGCTACACCGCCGAGACGTGAGAATTTGGCGTTTGTCCAGTTGGCGTTGATGACTGTTTTGCTGGTCAAGTGAGCAACGTTCTCGAAGAGTTGGAAGCCGATGTAGGATACGCATTGCGCGAGTTGGATTGTGTGTCCGATTTTGTCTTTTGTGGAGTTGCGGGTTTTGATTAGGGTCTTTAGGAGGACGTATAGTGGGATTAGGCCTGTGAGACGGAGAGTGGTTCGGAGATCTGAGATGGTCAATGCCAGGGGCAACAATGGTGTGCTTGGGTCTGTGGGGTGCAAGGCTCCGGGTGCGACTTTTGGCATGGTTCGGCCGGGGATGTACTTCGCGATGGTGGTCAGAACTTGAGCTCGTGTCGGCGCTTGCATGTGCGCGAATGCCGCGATGTAGAGGCCATAATTGAGCGTGGATAGGAAGGAAGCCAGACCACCAGGGGTCTTCAACAATTTCGCTAGTCGCGTGATGGTATCGTCTGTGGTGTTGAGAGCGGACTTGACGTCGGTAGGGATGGCCGGGAAATGGATGGGCCCAGGGGTGTTGTTCTTTCCTTCTGTTCCTGGCATTGCGGGGTTGATTGGCAGCGACGATTGTTTGATCTCGTTCGACTTGGATGTAGAGAGCTCGGTATTTGGAAGGGCTGGGTCGACGTTTGTGGTGGCTGGAACGTTAGTTTCTGCGGACATGTCTTTGTGGTAGTATTAGCAGCTGCCGAAGACGAGCTATGGTGTGGTGGAATTTGATAAAAGATTAACGAGGAATGAAGCTGCACAATCGAGTTGAGGATTGCGTATGTTGATCAAACAGGTTTGGGTCAAGCTGCGATGCGGTCAGGAGATAGTCAGGAAGTGTAGTGATTGCGACGATGGACGAATGAATGTGCTGCCAACAAAACACAGGCGGGGAGGACTACTTTAGCGAGGTCCGGTGGACCGAGGTTACCGGAACTTGAAGATAAAAGAAAGGAGCAAGCACAGAGGGAGAAATTGCCTTGTCAGGCTTAGCGCTGTCTATACAATACTGCTTCCACAGTAGACGAATTGAAAGAATTGTTACACCTATGCAGCATAGCTAGATGAATTACACAATTCGAGGGTCGTTACTTGATAACGAGGAAGATCGACATCGCACAGTCCAGACCTCGATAGCGAGGTGTGGTACTAGCTAGATAACAGCACAATCCATGATATAGAGTCGCCAGTTGCATGACTGCACACTTCCAAATACCATCTCCAGGTGGCGATTCACTAGATGGTTTCTTCTTAACATGATTGCGAGTTGTAGTCCACAAGTTGATTGATGGACGTCTGTCGGATGCTGCAATGGCCTTCACGCTTCGGGCATTTACCGCTCCTTTGCAAGCCTCTTCTCTTAATGATTGAACGACATTGATGTCCTCGCAATAGCTTCACTCATCAACATCGATTGAGTGAACCGGATCACAAACTTCAGCGAGCACGCGGCTAGTCAGGCGTGTCATAATACACCCTTAAACTTCCCAGGAAGTGCTGCGTGCGGCGTCAGCGGCGATGCATGTCGGACAAAGCTGCATGCGAGCTTTCTCAGATCCATCGAGATCTAAATGACTTTCTTCATGTCATGTACGGCTTCAGGTATCGAAGCGTTCACAAGGCGTATGTGTGCTTCAAACGAGCAGTCCGCTCGTGTCCTCAACTATACTTTCATCCTGCAATAGCCTTTGCAGCCATTGCACGAACACCAGCTTCTGTCTTGTGTCCTCCAATGAAGCCACCGGCATGCACAAAAACAGCACCATCCTCAACACCAGGTCCGAGAACAGCATCCAGTTCGGAATCTCGAACACCTCTCCACGGCTCGGGTAAGCTCTTTCGGTTGACGAAGCTTGCCATGTCTTTCGAAACAGCTTGAATTCTCCACTTTGAGCCTGGTTCCTCTTTCTCGGGGTAGATGACAAAGAGAACTTGTTTATCTGCTGGTAGGCCAGCTTTTTGTTCGATGTTGTACAGGTGTTCCTTCCATGGAACACCGGCACGAGGCAGCACGAGCAATTGACCAGACTCGTGTTGTGTACCTCGCTTGTCGAAAGCAGCCTTAACAATAGAACGGGCTGGTAGCCAAGCTGTGGCAGCACCATGAAGCTTGCGTAAGAAAGCCCTTCCCATCAACACCGAAGCCTGTCCGAAGCGGTAGTCCTCCTCTGCTTGAGGATTTTCCGGGGTGCTGCGATTTTGGCCTAGATTCTCAGGATCCTCGTGGTTGAGGTCACCAACCAAGGCAGGAAGTGTAATGCCACCACTTTTGAACTTCTCTTCAATGCCAGCCTGCTCCAGCCTGTCTGTGTCGTACTTGTTCACTCCATTATCGTTGGCATCGATCGCCTCGACAAAATCATCATAAAGTTTTTGGTAGATCAACTCCACGTCAGAGTGCTCGATTGGCAAGTTGGTGTGCTGAGCGATGATTGCCTTGCCATAGTGCATGTAAACAAGGCCAGCAGACGAAAGCTTGGTTTTGTGGTCGGGAAACGTCGTATTAAACTCTCGTTGGTGGTGGTCATAACGCTTCTTCGAATCATCATACACTCCGCCGACGTCGACAACGGTATGGCAGGTGTCTAGCAATGCAGGATCGCGCGTGCGAACGAGGGATGCAGAGGTGGTGTATTGCGGAAGCATGCGCAACATATACACTGCAAGTGCCTCGTCGGCGTGAAAGTGACCATTGTGAGTTCCGATTTTGACAGAGTCCATCTTGATTCGTTTCGTGGCGACCTCGGTGGTCATTGTCCTAACGAGTCTCAACATTCGAAGTGGTGGATTGGAGTTTACTTCATTGCAGCAGAAATTCACTAGGCCAAGGGCTGATCTTCGGTCCAAAGATACATCACGTGATTAGCATGCTGACTGTACTGTACAAGACCTCATCTCAAACTGAGCTTTCGTGAGTGATGAGTGATCATTCCACAAAGTCAATACCATATTTCTTATCACTCACAACATTCGTATCTCATTGATCAAATGGCGTAAGTAACACTTGAGAGACTCGGAAGTCCTCGAAAAGTGCCAAGGAATTATGAAGCCACATCACGCTATGCTTGAAACGTGAGGTACTGTACTTGCAAGATACATCTTGATTGGCAGGCGCAGTCAACCTCGCGACTCCGTGGTTCTGCGGAAACCACTGGTACTGCAGAATCCGTCCACAAGCACTGTCATGTCCTCGAACACGGCACGCGACAATCCTGTTTGGCTGCCTACAAAAAGCTGGTTAAATGTCTCCCCATTGACGTCGCTGCTGTGGCTCAGGAAGAATTTCACATCGATTTCCGCCTCAATTACCTGCACCTAAAGGGCAAAAACATTCCAGACTGCGCTGGATTTGACATGTGATAATTCCAGTTCAACTCCATCCTGCTCTAGATGGCAACCACACCGCAAGAATAATTCTTCCGCATAAATTCGGTGTACAATCAACCACCAATTTCATCGCCCAGTCTGAACAATCTCACAGCCTGTGCCTCACCTAAGGCACAGGCGCAGCTACCATTCCGATGCTTGTCCGCGCGCTCTCCTCAACTCTCTTCCTAGCCCTCATCATCCTCTTCATACCGCTGACTTTCGACATTGGAGGCCGTGATGCTGGCCTTGCCTACAGTCTCTCGTTATCAGCGTTTTACTTCGTCTTGTCCATCTTTCGGATCAGTACACCAGACGCCTCGAAGTTTCGGAGGATAATAATCAACGCTGCAAGGGTTGCACAATGGCTAGTTATACCAGGTCTATCGATTTGGGCGCTAGGTAAATTCTCGATTGACGGACAGACGGGTGCAAGCTGGGTCGAAAGGACGTTCAACTTGAAGAAAGAGCTACATCACTCCGATACTTCGACTTGGAATTGGTTGTTTGGAGCTGGAGGTGTTGCAGAGACTATTGCCATTGGCTGTTGGGATAAAATACTGCGTTGGTCATCACCTGTGTTCCAGCTCCTCGAAGGGTTCTGCAGTTTGCTTGTCATTCAGGCTACGGGTCAGTTGACAAAATGGCTGGTCAACAGAAGTGATCGCAGCGACGCCTGGATGCTTACCTTGATCGTTTCAGCTGCAGCGACAACTTCGAGTTCCGTCTACTTCCTTTGGCGTGTATTACAGTTTCCTGATGTGGATCACCTTGACTCGACATTAATTGGTATTGCCATCGCATCGGCAATCTTCCTCTGCGGATATGGTGTGGTGTCAGGTCGAGGCACAGCCGTGGAGTCGTCGTTGCTCTTCGCATACATCGTGCTATGCATCTACCAGATATTTACAGACTACAAGCCAAGTCATCCGGAGGCCGCCAGCATCCCCCCTACACCTGCATTTCCACCTTTCCCGCCTATCATCATGTCATCGTATGCTGCTATTATGCAAGCTATCACAGCATTACCTGGCAACATTGTTGATACTCTTCAATTCACAGCAGCCGCTTTCAGCGCCGTCACACCCTCAGTTCTCGTCTCTCTAGGCTACCGGATCTTCGTCTTTTATGCCTCGACACGTATCATACCCGCTATTAATGAATCAGGAGCGCGAGGGCTAAGCATTGAACCAACTTTAGAGGACAGTCACGCCGGGAACCAATTTCTCGCATTCCTCTCATGGTTTTCTCCAAGCATACTGATCGCCGTGTATACGAGCCTGCTTATGCAACACTTTGCAACTACGATGGGTGGGTATACACCAGGGCTAACGGAGACAATCACATCGTGGTGGAGCGGAAATGGACAGCCTGGTATGGATGGCAATTTATGGAAATGGATCAACTTGGTTGCTACCATGGTGCTATATGCTATCGAATTGAGATTAGGTGATGAGGACAACATTGGCACCGAGCATTGGAAGGTCGACTGAAAGGTTTATCAACATTTGGCAGCACAGACCATCTTGATGTCTACCAATACAAACACAAGCTTGCATACACCAAGTCGTGCCACAAATTCTCGGCAAGCACATTCCTATACACATGCTGAAGGCTTTTTCAAGCGGCACCTGCCAAGCGCAAGCACAGAAAGCCACGGCCATGCATTGAACTTCCTGATTCAAGGCGGTTAGAAGCCCGCAGACCTGCTAGACCATGCAGGGCAGCCACTAAAAGTTATACAGGCTGGCAACACCAAGCAGCAGATGTGTCAACCACCATACCATAACTACCCACATCCCTAACCCGAAAGAGAGCATGGAGATAGTTTACGAGCCTTTAAGCAGTATCAGAGAAGCCACGATGAGAAGAAGAGATATCGGGGTGGTCATCAACAGCCGCTCGATCTACTTTGCAGGACGGCGGTGATCTGGATAAGTTCTGTAATTGCGAGATTGATCAAACGATAATGTGAGCAGACAGGTGATGTAGGCGAACGAAGAGCCGGGCAGACTTAGCGAGGTTATGAAGATCACCACGTACACATCATTGTCTACAGTACAGCCGAACCAAAATTCCTGGTCCATGGCGGTCACTGAAGTGTATGAACTGGTGTGCCCGCACAAGAGCACAAATCTAATTCATCCAAACTTTACACTCATTCAATAGGCCACTCAAAGGTCAATGGGATTTAGAAACCCTGACGAACCAAGTAGCTTGTGTGTGTAATCTTGTATGCACAATAACGTCGATCAATCACACAAACACAGTAACAGTGAGGAGGCACAGCAGAATCCTACAATTCGTCAATTTACGTTGAAGCCATTCTATCGTGCTTGCTCGTAGTAAATGCGTTCTCGAGTACAGAAACTCATAACTGACTATTGCTCAAATATAACGTGCGCCACCTCATCAATTTGCTGCCACATGGCCATGCCTACCAGCACTAGCCTCCGGGTGTAAGCAGAGTAGTTATTCGAATTTCTATGTGCTTGTCGCTGGTATTGGCAAGCACCATTCATAGCGTCGAAAGCTCTTGTATTCTCCTTCTTAGGTTGCCTACCCATGCTCTCGTTCAAAGGTGTGGTTGCTTCGTAGCTTTTGTGGGTACAACGCTCGCATAGCGTTCATGACATACTTTCTTCATCCCCACAAACAGTGCTCTTGATACAATTGTCGTCCTTTGTGTTGTAATGTTATCCTCTTCTGTCCATCGACTATCTTCGGATCGGAATTCCATCGGTCTTTGCCGGTGGTGAAACACTCATTTCGGCCTTTCCCATCCTCTCCCCATCGTCTGCGTCCTCACCATCCTCTCTTACATTGCCCGCCTCATCCAAGCTCGCACTTCTGTTGAGATAACTTTCCTTGGCTGGACTTCGGCTGTTGCCAATACTCAGATTGGCTCCTATCTGATTTCCGCCTGGGATCCCATTGATACTTCCTCTGTGCATACCCGCAGGGCTGGGTCCTGACAACGTCGAGCCCACAGCTTCACCTGCACTACCTGCGCTAAGCGGGTTGTTGTTCAGATTAGAAATGGACGGAGAGTTGGGGTTTGAAGGTGGTGAAGCACCACTAATACTGTCACTGCGGGTAACGATGTGGGTGAGAGGGTGCGCATGAGGGATATTGTCAGCGGAAGGGTGCTCGGTGCCGATGCTTGTGACGCCAGTGTCGGAGGCTTTACCGGCTTTGGAGAGAGCGTAGTCGCCTGAGTCGAAGTATTTTCGTTCCTACGAAGGGAGAGTTACTATGATTGTGCTAAAGGGACGTAGGAGGCGGATAACATACCTTGAGTTTGTTCTGTAGGAGGTCCTTCTTGTTGGGGAGTTTACCGTACATACGGAAGAGGCGTTGCTCGTCGGCCGAGAAGGACTGTTGTGTAAACATTAGCAGCTGTTGTAATATTGATGAATGGTAAAACTATACACTAATATCAATCTTGTTTTTCTGATGAGGGTTCATGTTGACAGCGATATTGTTTCTTGTATGGTTCTTCCAAATGTCCTTTTGCTAACTCTTGTTTTAGAATGGTCGACTTGAGGGCTAACGGTGAGAACAGCCGAAGAGAAGTCGGTGTAAATGTACGAGTGTTCTGCAAGTGATTCGCGGTTCCTTAGTGACTCAGTGCTGGAAGTCAAACGGTCGTCCCTTGTTGTTAGGACTTGGGTATCCGATGCAGTCGCTGCAGTAACACACTGGAAGAGGAGGTGCAGCACTAAATAAAATAGTGTTGCTGAGTTTCGTGACAAAAACGGTGCCGGAGGGGTAGCAGAGTAGCTGGCGTTGACGTCGGCTTTAGCGAATGAACCTTGCGGACCGAACAAATAAACACGATTACGGCACACAAGGATTCGTTCAAGCGTTGGTCAAGCCGTCTAGTTCAGTCAGTGAAAAGAGTGCTAGAGCGATCTTGAGCAAGGGTTGGAGTGGAAGTGGTCAAGAGTTTAAAGGTGGGGATACGGCTTGCCGCAGAGAACCGGGGATATGTGGAACAATCTTTGGGAATAGTACGGCGGCTAGATTGCTTCGTTCGCAATTCCGCCCAAGAATCACCTTGTTCCTGGGGAAGGAGGGACCATCAAGCACATTAAATGATTGGCTATCAATTGGCAGCTCAACTGAAACGTTAAGGGCACAAGATCTGCTGCACTAACACATATTCAGGCTAGCTGCCTCACAATATCTTGACCTTTGAAACAAATAATCCTTCGGCATCTGTGCCTCCAAATTCATCACTTGTCCAGCTGACCTTTCTGTGCCTGACAGATCGTCAAGATATTGCATCATTGTGCTCGATACCATGGCTCCCCCATTTACCTTTGTGGTTGAGCACCTCGATCCGGAACTGGGTCCCTGGTCGGCTCTGGAGTACAGGACTATTGCTCAAGAATCGACAGCAGCTGGCTGCGATTTCGTTCTATCGTCGGTGCCCCAGAGCCTACTGCAGAGCCAGGAACTGCAAGCTGTTGGAGCTAATGCTCGGAGTGACAGTGTGGAACTATACTTTGCTGACAGAAAGGACAAAATCTGCCTCCTAGATCCGGCAGCCAAGCAGGAACTTGAACCTGCTGACGGAGAGAGGTTTGATATTTTCCTCTTCGGCGGAATTCTTGGTGATGATCCTCCAAGAGACAGGACAAGCGAGTTGCGAAAGAAGGGTTTTAATGGAAGGCGACTAGGTCCAGTACAGATGACAACTGACACAGCAGTGAGGGTTACACGAATAGTTGTTTTAAACAAAACGAAGCTTGAAAATATCCCATACGTTGATTTCCCGGAACTCAAGCTCGATGAACATGAAAGCACAGAAATGCCCTTCAGATATGTTGTCGACAAGCACGGGAGGCCAATTATGCCAGATGGCATGGTTGATCTGATCAAAAAGGATGCTGACAAAGGCTTTGACCAGCTTGATTTTATGGATGAAACTGAAGGCATGAACGGTTTAGCTGTCAATGAATCAAGATGATACGAACTGAAAGTCTCCACGAACATATGTTGCGGAAAAATCCTCTGAGCGAGAATGGTCAATTCGATGTGCTGCACGGAACAACGCTATTAACTAGCATGGCCTTACAAGAAAAAATCTCAGACACTTGTCACAGCGAAATATTCGACAAAGCACGAATGATGGTGGCAGAGGATACGATCAGGAAATTCTATTGTCTGAAGACTCTGAATTACGGACTCTGCTTGGCCCTGTTCGTCAGCGGTTCCATCCATAACCCATTGCCATCATTCTAGCTGCAGCCACCGCGCTGGAGCTGGTTTTGGAAGACTTGGTCGACTTCGTCGATTGACTACGCTTCACATCGCCTCTGCGTTCAAACTGCAAGCCACCATGACGATTGCGAGCGACGCTTGTAATGGTGGTGGTGCCAGTGGCGGTGCGCTCAGCCTGTGGAAGCCCTTCACGAGTTGAGTGAGAGCCGTACTCCATCTCGTCACTCATTTGTGGTTGCAGGTCATGGTGATAATGATGATGGTGGTGTTCATGCTGAACATCGCCTCGCATTGCAACAAGACGTGGCTCAGAATCCTGCACACGTGAGGATACAGGTGGTCGTTCGCGGGCATAACTTTTGTTCTGCGACGACACGGTGTATTGGTCCATTGGCTTGTGTCCATAATCGTGGATTGCGTTCTGTTGGAGCTTGTCGGTGTACGGGTTTCTGGCTTGTTTCTCTGAGACTGATCGAATCATGGATGTGAACTTTGTCTCACGTTGTTCATTTCGCGCACTTCGTTGAGCTTGTTCAGGCTCATAGCCATTTCCGACGTGCCTGTTTTGAGCTGCACGAGACGTCGAACAGGACAAAATAGGAGGAGCATAGGGTGCCTGGTTTGCCTTCTGGTGGTCTCCATCATATCGGTGGGCTTGTGCCTTGTGTATGCCTGTTGGAGGACCTTCTGCTCTCTCGGGAACTTCGAAATCGAGATCAGCTGCACGTGCGCCAACCCAATGCTTCTCCCCTCGTCTTGGAGAGCCCCCTTGCTCAGAGTCCTCATCAGTCGAATCTTCGAAGACGTATCTACGCCGGGATTTCTTGGATCTCGATCTTCCCTCTTGAGGATTCTTATCAGTGAGTTGACGGCCAGCGTCAAAATGATCAGGGACTAAGTTGTAAGGGGCTTGCTCACCTGTGAGGGAGTAGTATGAGGACGCACGCTCTTCTTGCGGAGAACGCATTGAAGGCTCTAACGGGCGACTTTGCACGTCCAACAAGACTTTTGCGCAGTGTCGGCGCTCGTGCGGTCCCATGATGCGCGGCATTTTGAGTTGAGGTAAAGCAAGATCGATCAACGATCTTGGTTTAAAGTGATGCAATTTGGAATGATCAACAAGTCAATCTCGGTCAACGAGGTCGATGCTTGATGATTTGGTCTATGGATGGTTATCAATTCAAACACAGTGACAAAGGCCAGTTATATGCTTTTGGCTTCTGAAGCACATAAAGCCGACATAGATAGCACGTTGTTTCATTCTCAATCTATCAAAGGTTTTTGTTTGGTCTCATTAATTGACCGTGCTTTCATACATTGTTCCCACGTATCGTGCTAGGAAGTCCGACATCCTGATTCGCAGTCATCAGAAAGAGGCATTGTCGTGAAAAAAACCATGCCTTTCTGATTCTTTGATGGTCTATAAAAGACCATCGCACCTCTGTCATGAAGCTGGGAGCAAGACCTAGCATGTACAGAAAATGAATAAATTTGGGGGTTTTCACAGACAGCGACATTCATTTTCCAGAAACCTCACAAAATAACCAAACACCACAGGATCATTACATTCGGTCGAAAGGCAACAGCAAGACATGTTTGTCGTCATCTCGCCAAGTACGTGAGACATTTTGAGAAGGCACATCACTGTCAACGGCTGGGCGACAAGAACTTCAAGTTGTTGAACGCGGAAAAACAATGCAATGAATGCTTCGAGCCTGATCCGATTTGGTCCCTCCACCACACCGCAGCAGTTACGGTAAGTCACACACATCCCGTGTGCACACGGCCCTCTACACCTCGGCAATCTGAACAACTTCGCTTACTGATGCACCTCCGCGCTGTTTTGTACGTCCTTGGACCAAGTAAGTAGCCCAATTCCTTCAGACCAAGATGTGAAGCATCCAACGCCTCAAGCCCTCCGGCTTGTAACTAAAACATCTGAAACGAACCACTCACTACCAACACCATCGGCAAAAACCCTACCTCTCAAAACGAAAACAATGACATCCTCCAAAATCCCAGGCCCTTTCGCAGAACCCCTCCTCCCCCAACTCAACCTCCCCACAAACCCCTACTACACCCCCAAACACCTCAAACTCCGCACCTACGTCCGGCACTTCGTTGAAACCGTCCTCCTCCCCAACGCCCAAGAGTGGGAAACAGCAGGCGTCGTCCCCGACACCATACGCAAACAATACTGCGCCGCGGGTTTCTCAATCGTGCACCCCGTCATCGATGAAGAGGATACAGGCGGCGTTACGCCGATCGCGGGTATCCCGTATTCGGAGTGGGATACGTGGTGCGGTATTATCGTGAGCGACGAGATGAATCGTATGGGCTGGTGTGGTGTGACGTGGGGATTGAATGGGGGCAATGGGATTGGAGCTCCGCCTATTGCGCGGTTTGGGACGCGGGAGCAGAGACGGCGGTGGTTGCCTGGTGTTGCGAGGGGGGAGATACGGTTTTGTTTGGGGATTACGGAGCCGGATGGCGGGAGTGATGTTGCTAATATTCGGACGACGGCGGAGAGGAAGGGAGACGTGTATGTAGTTAATGGGGCGAAGAAGTGGATTACGAATGGGATTTGGGCGGATTATTGTACGACGGCGGTGAGGACGGGTGGAAGGGGGAAGGATGGGATTAGTTTGTTGGTTGTGCCGTTGAATGCTGCGGGAGTGACGAGGCGGAGGATGGAGAATCAGGGTGTTAATGCTAGTGGGTCGACGTTGATTATCTATGAGGATGTGGAGGTGCCGGTGGAGAATGTTATTGGGAAAGAGAATGGTGGGTTTGCGCTTATTATGTCTAATTTTAACCCGGAAAGGTTGGGAATGGCTACTGCGGCGCTGAGACTGAGCAGAGTTTGTGTTCAGGATGCGTATGAGTATGCTTGTGAGCGTGAGACGTTTGGGAAGAAGTTGATTGAACATGAGGCTATTCGGTCCAAGTTTGCTACGTTTGGCTTGCTCATTGAGCCGGCTCATGCATTTCTGGAGCAGTTGTGCTACATCATTGAAACCTCGCGCGTCACAGGAAAAGAGGTCAATGTTGGCGGCATGACAGCACTGCTTAAAGTGATGAGTACGAGGTGCTTGGAGCAGGTCTGCCGAGAGGCTCAGCAGATTATGGGCGGTGCTGGGTATGCGAAGAGTGGTCGCGGTGCTCGGATCGAGCAGATTAGTCGAGATGTGCGCGTCCACGTTGTTGGTGGTGGCAGTGAAGAGATTATGACCAGTCTTGCAGTGCGGCAGGAGGCTCGTGATGTTATGCTTCGAGCACGGACGTCAAAAATTTGATGGAAATTTGCTATTTTCATGACCCAAGTTCCTGTATCTGGTGTCTATTCTGCTTTATCATTTCTCTTGCTTCATCCGCCGTTCCTTGAGGATTGGCAAACTGCCATTCAATAACGATTTCTAGTGCGCTCTTCAACCACTTGCCAGCCTTCTGGACGTCAAGGGCTTTCCTAATATCATTGCCGTTGATGATAGGTACAAGCTCAGCGGCGCTTTCTAGCCCCTGTTCCTGCACGTACTTGACAAACGCGGTATATCGCTCCACAACTTCCTGGAAACTCTCGTCCACTGCATCGCATAGGAGTGAATATAAAATGTGATATCGCCATGATTTCCCAGCATCTTTCAGAGTGATGCCTACCTCTGCCCTTGTCGCACTAGCATTAACCACTTTGTCGACAATACCTTGTAGCTGTGGACGGAACCTGATCGCTTCTCCTAGTACCTTGACAACGGCATTCGTGGCTTTGATGCCTTCTCTTGCTGCGGTGACTGCTGCCTCTTCATTGTCACGGTATGGTACATAAGCTGCAAGTGACCAAGCCATGTTAATATCGTCCTTCGGCTTCAGAACTAGACAGATTGCTGAGCATTCATGCAGTACGTTCTTGAGAGTGTCCAGTGCAACGGGAAAGGATTGCTCATCTATCTTGTCGGAAGTAGAGTTTGGATCGGCAAAGACAGTCTTGTATAGATCGCGATCATATATCCGTGTGAGTCCACCATAAGGATCTGGACCAGTCATGATCTTGCCGATCTCGACACCGACTCTCTCCCTAGTGATCTTCAGTCGTAATGCCTCGTGGATTCTAGGATCGGCCATGGCTTCCAGAGCATCATGTTGAACATTGTAGTTTAAGCGTGCGGCAAATCTGATCAAACGAAGGACTCTCAATGGGTCATCTTTGAACGTCTGATATGGTGCCAAAGGCGTCCGGATGATTTTGTTTTTCATGTCCTCAAGTCCTCTTTCTGTGAGATCCTCAACCTGCTGAGTATCAAGATTGTAGAATAGCGCATTACAGCACGCATCCCGTCTCAACGCATCTTCTTCTGGTGTGCCAAACTCCACTTGAGGATTCCGGCTGCTGTCGTCGTATACCTCTTTTCTCAGATTCACGAAATCGATGTCGATACCAAACATGCGAGTGGTAATTGTTTCGAGGTGTTTCGACTTGTCTGGATTGGCAGCGATCTTGTGGAGGTTCTTGATCTCGGCTTTGAACCCTTGTTTCTGGGCTTCCTGTTCGTATTTCTGCGCATGCTCCTTCATGTATGACTGCAGAGCAAGACCAAACTTCTCACCCGTCATGGTGCTCAGCGCAACGTCGATATCGTGACTTGTCGTGCCTAGTAGCTTGTCTCTAACCCAACCTCCAGTCCATCGTATCTCCAGGTTTTTCATGCCGGCCACGTCGATCATAGCATTTCGGCAGTCGAGAAGGCATTCTCGAAACAACTTTTCGGGGGGCGTAAGATAAATCTGCTTGAGCGCCATGCTGCACGATGTGGTCGCGAACTTACGCTGGAGGAATATGCGTACCGATCTTGTAGGTTGAATAGGTGGTCTGCAAATTAGCATTGCTCATGTTTAAAACTACAGATGTGGGTCTGAGAACAATTATTGTCAATCAACTGAAAGGCACATGAGCAAATAAATCATTTCGATGACTGGTTTGTCTCTGGCGCAGTTCACTTGAGTTTCAGTTAGTCTTGTTTTTAAGCTTAGATTCACCACTTCAGATCGCAGCCAATGACAACGCTCGATTTGCGGAACAACTAGTTCTGATAGCCGCATGTTTCGGGCAAAGATCTTGAACATTTCGATTCATTTTCATCTCATCAGCACCTCTATCATCAACAATATTTCTTGTCAGCATCATGGCAGTCACATCACTAGCTTGTCGCGCTTGTCAGCGAACAATGTTGGAGACCTTTACTTCACTCGCCGGGCTCTCCCTGGCCACCACACGAGCAAACATACGAAGACCGCAACTCCAACATCTAGCACAACCACAAAGAGTATCAAGAAGAGCTCTGCAAACTTCTACGTTCAAACTACAAGCGCAGCAGCAACAGCAAGAACACAACCAAGAAGCCTCTACATCCACCCAAGACGATGCTCCTCCACCAGCCCCTCAAGACACCACCGCCGTATCTTCCTCAGATCCCTCAATCCCCTGGTACCTCCGTGTCGAATCACCCTCCCCTCCAGCACCCACATCGCCCCACTTAACCTCCCAAGAAATCCCCCCTTCACCTGAGAACTCTCCCGAAATCCTAGAACCAATACTCCACCACCTCTCAATATCAATCGGCCTCGACAACCTAACACTCCTAGACCTCCGCGATCTCTCCCCCCCATCCGCACTAGGCGCAAACCTCCTAATGATCGTCGGCACCGCCCGGTCGCATAAACACTTGAACACCTCCGCAGACCGCTTCTGCAGATGGATTCGCTCAACGTACAAACTGCGTCCTTATGCTGATGGATTGCTGGGACGGAATGAATTGAAACTCAAATTGCGCAGACGGAATAGACGCATGAAACTTGCGCAGAGCGTGGGTAATACAACTGCGTTTGGAGGCGAAGATGGGTCCGGGGGTTACGACAGCGGCATCACGACGGGCTGGATCTGTTGTAACCTTGGCGCTGTCGATGCTGCTGAAATGCCTGGGGAGAAATCTGACGAGAATGTAATTGAAGTTCTAGAAGACGATGAGAGGCACGATGGAGTTGAGCATGCGGCTCTGTCGCAGAAAGAGCAAGAGACAATAATGGATAAGGAGGCAGAGTACAAGAACCCCGAGGATGGGGACTTCAAGTATGGGGGTTTCGGGAGTGTGAGTAATAGTCCAAGGATTGTGGTGCAGATGTTTACGGAGGAGAAGAGGTTGGAGATGGATCTGGAAGGATTGTGGGAAGCTAGGATTATGAGGAGGGAGATGAAGGAGGAGAGGAAGGCTCAGCTTTTTGAGACAAGTATGATTGAAGATGAAATTATTGGAGAGAAGCCTGCGGCGAGGTAGGTGTCTCATTGAGCCAAGGGATGTGGATTGTCGTGTTTCTGCGCGGCTCTAAACATTAGTACTTCTGCAGCGGCTTCGGTTGCATTGCTGTTCTGTACAAGAGTTCTGCCTTCTCCTCTGCGTCTTGTGTTCCACCACCGAACTTCAGAAGCTGATTTTGGTCGCCTCTTGGTGCGCCCGAGGACACTTCTAGCAAGTGCTGAAGCTTCACGACCAACAGCAAACTCGGTCATTCCTACATCATTCAATCCATACTCGGGCCAAGCATGATCACACTAAAGCGCAACTCACCACCACCAGCTTCCTCTTCTCTGCTCAAGAACGCCCTCACACCAACCTCCTGACCCTGCTCACTCAACACATCCTGATCTGCCGCAAGCTTTCCACGATTCAGCGGTCCTTTTCTCCGTCCATCCAGTTCCCACAGATTATTATCATTATCTTTAATAAACGCAACAAAGTGCAAGTCGATCGCTGCATTCGCATCCGGTGCCGTACTATCTCCATCCGCAGCCGCAGTAG
>JAKLMK010000080.1:53190-135850 GCA_022813445.1 Neophaeococcomyces aloes | reverse complement strand
TGGCATTTTGTATGGCAAGGGCCAGAAGTTGTGTCTAAGTGGTGTCTGTCTAGGTGGTTCCGCAAACTCGACTAATAGCTAAAGAGCTGAGCGCTGGATCTCGGGGATGGAAGGATGAATGGATAAAAGGAAGTCCTCTGCACCAGGTGGGACGAGTCATGTTGCCAATAGGGAAAGATAGCTACTCCAAGTCAATTAATGTTCTGTAGAGGCACGAACAACTGTACTGTAGTAGTGGCTATTACTATGATTATCAAAATCGGCATATCTAGAAACAAGAACAAAGATTCGTACCAAGCAAATGAAGAACGTTCCTGAGATTTTACTCAACTTATCATATAATTACATCGTTTTATTTAGACACATGACGCTTAAACAAGTCTCGACTCTCGAGTTTCTAACTTCAACGATTTCTCTCCACGATCAAGCACGGAAACTCCACAGGATCCTTAACCATAGAGATTTACACCCTTATCTAGCAAGAAATGCAGCATGAGTATTACAAAGCCTTTTATCACCCAGTCTGTGGCTTAACTGTGTAGGCGACCAGCTGCACTCCTTCAACAGATCTGAGTTCGTGCAGCAAATGGCGAATACTTGCCTATACTCATCTGCACTCTTCGTCCATAACAGCAGCGTTATCAACCATTGGATTGGAACTCTTTAGCTTGCATCACCATCATAGTTCGTGCCTGATTTTACGGAACTTTAACCCCAACTCTTGCAATAACTTATCTGCGAAGTGCTTTCTCGCGCTGAACTCATTCGGCATACCATCTTGATCCTAAATTTACTATCAGACTTGCCCATCACATCTGACTGAGAACAGGCAAGAAAATCCTTCATGACAAACACACGAGTGGTTAGTGCAAGTGCAATCTTTTAGCAAGCCACTAAGACGACTCGCAGGGTGACCTCGCGCTCTCTGGCCAGTACGAGCAGATCACGTCTCATCTATTCCCCGCAACTGAACATGACCGCAAAATCCATTTTCGATACGTTGAGCAATTACAGGTTTTGCAGGTGATAAGAAATGCGGTGTGCATGATGTGCATGATGTAACAAGCCGTCACTCCCTTTGCCGCTATACACTCGCGGCGTGCCAAACTTGACCATTGCATAAGAGGCGTACAGTAGCTTATACGGGCAGGGCTGCAATGGTGCGACAGTCTCAGCTGTGGCCATATACATCCAGCTCATCCCCTCAGCGATTTTCCAATCACTCTGACCAAGCCATTTCCAGTGAAATTGCGGACGAAACCCTTCCCACAATGTGCGTGACGAATATACACATTGCGCACAGGCTCGCGCACGACCTAACCAAACACTTTGTGTACCTCCAAGCGGCAAACTGAGGGATCTCCCACAATCCTTGGATGCCCAAGACACCAACGTGGCAGGCGAATGTCCAATGTGTGCAGGATATTCAGCACCCAACTCGTCTGATTGACTACGGTCAGTGTCCCCATTTCAGCTCTGAGCAGCGATGACGAAGTGCATCCATTCTATAAAAGATACTTTATCGTTGTCCGAACACCAAGATGTTTATCTACCTTTTAATGTGTAAATCTAGGTAATATGCCCCGTAGATGGTGCTTAAGAAGCGAGGGGTCGCGTGTATCGATTGCTAAAACTTATTGATTAGCGCCATAAGATAAGCGCTGATCAAGCCGTAAGAAGCGCAAAGTGGAGCCTGGCATAGCGATTCTGCGACAGCCTATATCATTTCTGCCACAACGTTTAAGATCTTCCTTCGGAAAAGTTATGAAGGGGCCAGTTACGAAGAGTCTCTTCAGCGACGGGGTCGTGTCTTTGATGTTCTGAGTAAAGGCAGAAATCAAAGATAGCCTCTCTTCCAAGCTTTCAATCGAGTACATCCCCCGTGGACTTGATAGCCAGATAAGCAGGTGTCTGTCGACCGTGGTCGTAGCTCATGTGCATCGATAGATGGCGAGGCTACAAACATGTGCGGTTGCGGTGTCACAAGCAGAAACTTGGCTGTTTCTAATGATGATGTAACTTTACTAACACTTCTGAAGTACACATGCTAAGCGAGCGGTGCTGCATCTTGGTATGCTGTTGAGCGATGTGGTTAAGAATGTACAAAACAATGAACAATTTCATTTGTTTAATGATGCATTGGGACTTATTCCTTGAATTGGTGAGCTACGACTGGTCATTGCCTCGATCATTTTGCTTTGTACCAGGCTCTCCAACCCTCCCACTTCCAAGGTGTATCTATCAGGTTCTCTCCGAAATTTGCTCTGACCAGAGCAATGAGCGGAGGGTTTTCACCTGACCGTTTCCCAGGAACAGCTGTGATTGCTGGATGTAATCGCCCGAACACGCCTGTGAAAGCAATTCCAAAGCGTTCCCCATTTTTTGTGTAGAAGACGGTCTGCTCTTTCAAGTCGACCGCACAGCCAATGGTATCGCCTGATCCAAAGAACGTATATCCTTTCGACGTGCGTCCTCGACCGACTAGCGAACCGTCTGTGCCGCGCCAACCACAGCTTTTACTTCCAGAAGTACGGTTACCTAGCTCGCCGTCTTGGAGCTTTGCCGGTAAAGATGTAACGCCTACTGATAGTGAACTGTGCTCGAACAGGGCTTTGACTTCGACTTCGAAGTAATAGCGACTATTAGTAGCAGCGATAGGCAGATCTGACACCATGGTCAAGCTGTTGTGTTGCCAAGGAAGGATTCGTGCCTGGAGTCCATCGTCGGACACATTCATTGTGTCTGCCGACAGCATCCATCGAGATGGCCCATCTCCTCGCGAGGATGTCCTCAGTACGTCGATTATTGTGTACTGATGCCACTGCTCAGCAAGCATCATTGGAGTCCACCCATACGCATCTTTGATGTTAGCATTGAGCCCACCGTCAAGAAGACTTTGAACAATTCTTGACGACCCTTTCAACACGGCTCTGAACAGTAAGTCCTTTTTCTGCTGTGATTCTGCCTCCTTGGTTTGGCTGGCCAGAAACACTAGCGTGTCCTCCAATGGTTTCAATTCAAGTTTCGATTTCAATTTATTTTCAGTCCATGCTCTTAAACATAGATCGAAAGGTGTAAATCCCCTCTTGTCGGTGATCGTTAGGTCACCACCATGCGCGAGTAGTAGTTGAAGCGTCGCCACATGCCCATTATGTGCGGCTTTGTGCAAAGAATTTTGACCCAATTGCGAATCACAAAGGTTCACGGAGGCTGCGGCGTCGGGCATCTGCAATATCGCCTCGACTATACCAGTGTTACCGTGAGCTGCTGCCTGTCTCAAGGGCGTACGATTGCGGAAGTCCTTTCGATTGACTTCATGCGCAGGTTGATCAACGAAATATTCCAGCAGACTTTTGGAGATCTCATCGTTGTTGAATTGACAGGCATAGATGAGCGGTGTACGTTCACGATTGTCCAATAGATTAGCTTTAGCATGGTTCGCGAGAAGCACGTCTAATGTCTGTGCGTTACCACATTTTCCCACCCAATGCATTGCTGTCCTACCCTGATCCTGAGAAACGTGTTAGTTGAAAGGCACTCCCTAGACAGGAAATACATACATCAACGTCGTGAACATCTGCTCCGAGCCTGATGAACTCTTTCACGGCTTCATAATTTCCTCGACGTACTAGATCGATTAGTGGACCTGTAGTTGTCAGCTTAATGGAACGCGACGTCGACAGCTCATACTGACGCTCCGAATCCCATTTTTCCACGTTAACATTGGCACCTGCTTCAAGATATGCTCGAAGAAGCTGGACAGGTGGGTTGTCTCTGGCAACCAAGATCAGCAGAGGGGATTCCTCTGTGAGGAACGGCTTCTTGTTGATATCTGCTCCAGCATCTAAAAGGAGTTGAAGTATTCGTGGATCTTCGCCAGATTTGGAAAAGCAGTACATTGCGAAATTGTCATTGTCTTCGTTGTTTGCCTTCGCTCCCTGGTCAACAAGGTACTTGACAAACTCATAGGAGGGCCCATTCCAGAGAGCCATATCAAGTGGCGAAAGGCCCATGAGTTGCTCATTGACATCGCATCCATTTTCCAGACAGAGCTTAACCATTTCCTGATCGACGTGCTGATTCTGAAATGCAATTTCAAGTGGTGTCATGTCGAACCGATCTCCCAACGTGAACTCAGCTATGAGGTCTCCCAGCTCCGGCGAGGATTCACGATATCTGAAAGACTTGAACATTTTCCGGTTGGTCACCTTATGTCCATGCTCAATTAAAGTCTTTGCTAGGAAAGTGAGGTTGAACACAGCGGCTATCTGAAGTGGCGATCCATATTCATCGCTTGAAGAAGACGACGGAGCTTCTTCTTGAGCTACCTGGTCGACATTTCGCAACACTATTTCCTGCCACCATTCAAAGGCTGCTGTATCTTCACACATGAATTTGATCAAGGACTTCCACACAGCCTTCCAGCTAGTGTTAGATTGTTGTTCCTCCCACGACCAAAGCTTCTGTGCTTCAGACAGATGATAAGTCCAGTGCATGATCTCATACCTGAGTTTGGGGTCAGTAGACTGCAGAAGTCGATCTTCTAGATCCTCGTCGTCCTCGTCTTCAGGCTCAACGCGTGGTAATGGATGGTAACTTTTCCACCAAGAAGTCCAAAGACTTTCATCACCATCAAAGTCCGAAAAATCGTACTCTTGGTTCTGAAGTTCGTTCTCTATTTTGTCCTCAGATTTATCGGAATTGTTGGAATCATCGGAGTCGTCGTCATCATCGTCAGGATCGCTGAAGTCGGCTTCGGCATCTGAATGTGCCCGCTGCAAAGAGGTCATACTAGTAAATAAAACTCGTCGTGTATCGTTGTCGGGGATCGATACCGGTTTTTCTGGAGCGCGAGGCGACAGGTATTTCTGTTGGAATACAGGAGAGGCCAAGTTTTGTACTGTCGCGATTAGAAGAGATGTAACGGAAGAGGAGAAGCCTGTAGCTTACCTAGCATCCTAGCCATTTCAAGATGGCCTTCTTTCTCAGAGATTGTCCAGGCTCCACGCGGTGTATCTTCCTGTTCGTTCGAGCCGCTCACGTTGTCCATGGCTGATATATCGTCTCGCGGGACGAAGAAGTCTCTAACAGTAAGATGTCGCAAAGTCACTATTCTCGAGCCTGAAACTTCTAAGAAATTACCACCAGCAATTCTGATCTGATGGTCATGGAGATTTACTTCTCCGTCTCCAAGCTGATAATCTTCCAATGCTGCATCAACTCCGGCATCATCGCTGTATGCTCGACTATACGAATCCATGATTTCAGGTACCGTGACTGGACCGTCTGCAAATAGGGTCCAAATTAAAGCAGTTTTGAGAAGTTCAACATACTTTCTGTCTGTGGTGTTCCAGCTGGCCGTGTAAGAGCCAGTTAGACTGTCTGGAAGTACCTTCAATTCACGGCTGTATGGTCGCACTAAAGGCTTCCGCAGAAAGTCCAAAGCGATCTGAACATATCTGAATTGACCTCCCGATTTTTTTGTTATCGCTTTCACAGCATCAGCCCTTTCTGAAGCTGTCCAGCTGGGGAACTTTCTCATTTCCGATGTAACATTCTTGAAAATATCTTCGGTATTACGACCTTCGCATTTGATCTCAACTAGATTGCTGAGTCCATTTCCGATATCTGGTTTTGGACGACTGCATAGCATAATTTTGATCTTGGCTTCGGATATCTGAGCAACCCTTTTCAAGGCTTTCAGAAGATTCTTTTCTTGACGATCGATGCATTCATCAATTGCGTCAATGACCAAGAATACCTCTCGATTCATGATACGAAGTAGACCGCTGTACACCGTCACAAAATCAAAGCTCGCTTCCGCTCTGCTTTTGTCGTTTGATTTGTTGAATCCATGACCAACAATTTCATTGGTTTGTTCCAAGAGGTCAGGTAGAGCTAGAGAATGAGTGTAGAGCTGAGCTACTACAGTCCTCAAGATCTGTGCTGTGGACTGAGTGGCATCTGAACCAGCCTTGCAAAAGAAATATTGCACGACTTTCTCTTCAGAGTTCGTAGCTTCTGTACGGAGAGTCTCAATGACAGTTGACATTAGAATTGATTTACCATATCCTCCCCCTCCCGAGATCCATATCATGGAGCTTTCGTCCGATTTATGCCATTTCGTGTATTCTTCGTCTTTCAGGATCCATTGACATGTCCCTGGTTCACGTTTGACATCGACATTCTCTCGAAGCAATTCGTACTGGTCCGCTGTTGGATCAAGATAGTTCATGTTCTCTTCAAACTCATCTTGTGCTTTCTCGTAGGGGGTCTTTTTCCTCATGGTCTTTCTCTCCTCCTCAAGTTCTTCGAATGCTCGCCTGACTACAGCTTCATTAGTCTTAAGGGTTGCTTCTAAGATACCCTTGAGAGAAGCAAGCTCTGATCTCATCTCATCTTGACCCTTTATACTCCTCTTTTGCAGATGAATCGTCATTCGATCGCTCGCAGTCCTCGCAAAATCTCTC
Source organism: Neophaeococcomyces aloes (assembly GCA_022813445.1). Taxonomy (NCBI): domain Eukaryota; kingdom Fungi; phylum Ascomycota; class Eurotiomycetes; order Chaetothyriales; genus Neophaeococcomyces; species Neophaeococcomyces aloes. The sequence continues at coordinate 129,380 of JAKLMK010000080.1, read as the reverse complement.
ATGGTTTCGTCCGAAGCCTTTATACCTTTAATCATTCCTTCGAACTGGCCTCTAGTGTCCTTGAAGATGTTTTTTCCAATTCGGATGACTATGTGCTTATCTGTATACTTACGCACTTGAAAGGAGAACTCTAGGATGTCAGTATAGATATCTGATATGTAGTCAACAACCTTCGCATGTAATTCTTGGAATTCCTCAATATTGTTGTCCTCATTTTGCTCACCGTACATCTTACCGTATACACGACATGAGATCATGATACCAATAATGTCAGTACAGGCACCACTGAAAAGTTGGAAGGTTGACCAGTCACCCTGAACCGCATGAAGACACATCCTTATACCTGTCCATGCAAGCCCAATACTCTCTGGAGCAGACTTGATTGCAAGATCACCGACGGCCATTAAAGTGTCAATATTTTCAAGAATAGTGCCGAACCCAGAATGGTACATGTTGTCGGCCTTCTTCTGCAATTCCAAGCACACACTCTTTACCTCTTCCCCACCGGCTCGACTTTTCAAAAATTCTTGTAACTGTAGCTGGTCGGTGCTCCTACGATCATTCTTGTGCTTGTTCTCGAATCGCTTACGTGCTGTGACCCAATTCGAAACTTCAAAATCGAGCTCCGCCTGGGTATGTGGAGGAACCCGACCCTTTGTGATAGGAGCCATGTCGTCAAAGCCTTCACGACTGTGGTTTGGGTCAATTTCAGTCAGAATAGCTCGTTTATTGGGAACGTCCAAGGTTGAATTTTAATATTCGAGTGAACAGTTCGTTAGACGTTATCTTGCGGTGCTCGAAAAATAGAAAGGTGGTTTGTTAAGCCAGACATTGAGTTTGACTGAATATGCATGCTGTGTACCATGGAAGTTGGCAAAGTTAAAGACACGAGTCAGCGATGTATCGGACGAATCAGTGACAGATCTGTCCTAGAGCTGAAGCAGTCTGGCCGTTTTCGTCAGGGCGGGTTAGGAAGTATCAGCTTGTAATCACATGGCAGATAGCTTCGTTCTCAGCCTAGGAAATCGGTGCAGATACGATACTTGGTGGGCAACGTGTGGAAATTCAAAATGGCTAATTGCTTGGTGCTTACGTCATTCTATATATAGACTTCGATAATCGGGTCCACCGGTTTACATTAGCTGCGCGTTGGCGTTGTCTTAGCGCGTTCACATCGTGGGGTGATTGCTAGATCTCCTTTTAGCGTGCACTCAACCAATGAATACGCGTCAAAGGGTCACAGACGGTCAGAACCAGCCTGGCCCTCATTTGACGATCTGCTCGGCTTCACTTTACGGAGGGTTTAGGGTTGTAATGCCGCTCTTAGCATTTGTAACGAGGAAGCAGCAGGAGCAGCACTAACTCTTACTGTATATCCCGCATGAATGAACAAGTGCAATCGCATTACCGTCCCTTTAGGAGGGAGAGAGGTAGGAAGCACGCTTCGGTGTGGTAGGTCTGGATCCGGTCGCATCACCATCGGTATTGCCGTTCACTGTAATGTATGTTGACGGGGACGTACGACATCTTTTAGACGGACTCGACATATTCGGAGGTTTCGTTAACCTTGATCATGCCGTGGTGGTAAGAATGCGACCTGAAAATGTTGTTGATATTGTTATCATACGTAAAATGCGACTCGGGACGCCTACGACTCAGCGCACCGCTTCACTTCCATTTTACCACCCATCGCTTTCAAGGATCACTGGAGCCCTCGAGAACTCGTTTATAGCAGTAGCTATAGAGTTCAACTGCGCGTGAGTAGATGCCTGCCCGCAGGCTATAAGGTCGAGCGCCTACTTAACTAGCATCTTCTCTTGCGTAGGCGAGGGAGATTGCTTATTACTGTGGGATTTCGGCTTTCGAACTTGCTATGGTATCCAACGTGCGTAGTTGATTCTACGACGCGATAAGCCCTCGCAGCGGCTTGAGTATATGGAAAAAAAGCCTCAACGATAACCAGTAACGGCTAGATTAAATAGGATGTAGAATTTAGTTCTCTGCCTCACTTTATCGATCGACCGCAAATGCTACCTCAGCCGCGGAGGCAGTCCCGAGCAATGGCTATCGAAACCCTCAACAGTAGCCGTGCTCAGTACAGTTGACAAGTCACAAGCTATCTGCTATGACCTGAGACAGCGAAGTAAAGAAGCACGAAGAGTATCCACAGTCGTCGCCGCAGTACTGCAAAGACTTCGCGGCAATGATCTCCCCAATAACGTGGATTATGTCCTGAACATGTCGAACGGCACACTACTCGACGATCGCATACCCAGAACTCAACCAGAACGGATATTTGAGCCCGAAAAGACCCTTCTCGATTTCTCTATCAGCGCTGACGCTCCTTCTTCCGACTCCTCGGGGAGACACACGACGCAGACCACGCTTTCTGGCGACGCAAGCTCTCTCGCACTCGAAAGTCCCGCGACCAAGTTCCGCCTGAACTCCAATTCGTGGACTGGTGCGACATTTGTTGATGCTCCATACACAAGTCTTCGTGAAGAATGGGCACCAATGGCAGCTCAATCTCATAGTCCATTCAGAGGCATAATTGACTCGACGGATTTCGATGCGGGAATTGATTGGACGCCGTTCGATCAACTGGCAAGTGAATATGGTGGGATGCAGCAGGCGAATCTGCTCACGGACTTTGGCGAGCCACCGAGTGGGAATGGTGGTGATGGAAATTCAGGGCTTTCTTCGAACTTACATTACGATTATGGTAACTGGGAGAGCACGCCGGCGTATATGCTGAGTGGGAGAGCGAGAGATCCTGTTACGGGGAAGAGTTCGAAGCCTTGATAGTGTGGCTCAACCTACAAGCAGCCAAATGAGACAGTCGAACTGATCGCGTACCCATATCAGCGGAAGTCATTCTCGAGATACAACTAGATTCCAGTCACGACGCTTACAAAGCCACCTCTATACTAGGATGATCTCTTTGAACTGAGATGCCACCACACCTTCCTCATCGCATTCGACGCACTCCCCATGCATTATGCCGTGCACGTACGACTCTCCTATCAATGAAAATGTTGGCTTATCTGAATCTGGCTTTGGTCGTAGAATGAACGGCACACGAGCATCTTCCAACAACCAGACCTCATCCATTGCGCACGAAAACGGACCAAGGCCCAAAACATTATCCCTTGTCATGAAGATGGAGCGGTTTCGATACTTAGCGGCTATTCGGAACTTGTTCGTGTCTGTAGGCCGACGTGCAAGAAGATCTTGTAAGTCGTGCTTGAATGAGTCTTTGCGACTGTCCTCTTGTCGCCGCAGATTTCGCCTGGTTTCGACTAGAGATGGGAGCTTCTGTCGCAAGCTTAGATCCTTGTTAAGATGCTCCAGAATATCTTCAAAAACCAGATCGCGTTCACGATCCGTCGTGCTTGATTCCAACGACTTCTCAAGTAAATGGCTGTAGTAAATTCTTACGATTTCCAAGCCAAACTCTTGGCTCAGATCCGGAGAAGGATACTGATCAGAACTATGGTTTGCGATGAGCGTCCGCCAGAGGCTCTCGACGGGATGCTGTGGCAGTCTCCCACGTATCATTGAGCAGAAACTTAGCAGCCAGATGAGATCTGGCATTGTAATCTCCTCTTCCAAGGGCAGGACAGCGGCAATTCTAGCTATTCGCTTACCTTTCAAAATCAGTCTCTGGCCATCAATACGGCGTGCGGAGTAGGAACGGTTTTGCAAACATAGACCAGCCGAAAAGACCAGCTCGCCTTGCATCATGAGGTCCGCTATAGGTTCCGCTCTTGTTGTACATTTAACTCCAAAGTCTGCCACCCATGAAGGTTGACTGGATGCCGTCCTGAGTCGTGAGTCTTCTACGAAAGACAGATAGTCAAGCAAGGGATTGAATCGTATGCTCTGTACAGCGAAAGCATACCACAACTGCTCGAGAGGAGCTTGGTAATCGACAAGATTACCTGCCGTGTTGTGAATGCGAACTGCCGAGAAAAGCCGGTCCCGAGGGTTAGTGCAAGAGCATCCTGCCAGATCGGCCTGCATATTAAGGACATGCCCACTTGTCTCCGGCAGAGTAGCGTAGACGGGCGTAGGCCATTCGGCATGCTCTAGGCGGTTTGGTTCTTGGCGATAGATCGACAGGAATCGATAGGCATGTTCAAGAATGCCTCGCATTTCATTGACCTCCGGATGGTATTTCGAAAAGGACATCGAATTGAGCACGTAGTAGAGAACAACATGTAGGCCGATTATTGAGACGTCCAAATCGCCACACAACATGTGATCACCTTCGCGATCGGGTGTCGAGCCTGCCGTCGGCTTACACATTCGCCATTCTTGCAGCGTCCAAACACGACTGAACCACGATCGCCGGAGTAGTTTGAACCAACAGTGCCACATCGCATTGCTCGGAGGCAAGACTAATCCATTGTTGAAGCATGTACTTGAGAAATCCATGTTCGAAATTGCATCGACATGGTTGTTTGTTGATAGCCTCAAGCGTTGAATCATCTGAATCATATCGTCCTGGACCTGAAGAGCTACCGCTACCGAGGCGTCAGCCGGGCCTAGCCAAATCACAAGTCGAATTGATTTCGAGAAGATCTCGGCTATTTTTTTCACTTGATAATCTCGTTCCCATCGATTGTCTTGGTCAATGCAGAACACGTCCACCCACATTGGACAACCTTGATATTCCTTCCAGTGCGAATAAAAGAATTGCCGGAGGTTCTCCTTCACCTTGAACGGGCGATCGTTTAACAAAATCGTCGCAAAATTGCGAGAGACGTTGAGTGTATCATGTACGTCAGCCGTCCAGGTGTAAGACAGTGCTACATACCTAGGGGCAGTTTTGAGATCGTGCACTGCCAGAGTACATTTCAACACATTTTGTTGTTCATCATAGTTCTCAATTTTGACAAGTCTGAACTTGCGTTTCAATCTCGTATAGGTGTCGTCTGCATCTCCCATCATGGACCAAGGGTTGTCATTCTCGGAGGTTGCTATCGCGATAGCTTGTTCGAAACTGTTGATGTCTGATTCCAAAAGCAGAGGTGGATAACCGAAATCCGTGAAATCGTCCACTGTTTTCACGCGAGCCCTCGATAATCTCCATTGATCACAGAACTTCTGGAATTCAGGTAATCTTTGTCGCCATTGCTCCATATCACCCAAAATACAAACCTCTTGTGATCAGTATGTCTCGACATCAACGGAAAAAGCTATTCGATGTACAACAGTCTGCCGGCGCATTGAGAAAGGTTATTGAGGGGACAGCGCCAGCTACGGAGCGAGTCTGCAGCCTCTGTGAGCGCGCAGATGTTGATTCGACCAGATATGGAGCATCTCGCTTATCTTGCGGTCTATCTTCCGCCAAGATTATAGAGACCAATGAGGTAAAGTCGCCGCTCGTAGCCCAACACAAATCTCGCTGGGCTGTGACAAAGCTTCCAGTCTCTTCTGAGTTGCAAGCAGCTCGTACTGGCGATACACCCGGCTCTTCCAGGTTTCGATCTCAGTCCATCCTTCTACGAGTAAAAACCTCAATCGCTCGAGCTGTTGTTCCTTCTTCTTATCGCATTCTTCTGGTCGCCAGTAATCAAAACCTCGAAGCATACGTGCAAGGATCCACAAGCAATTGTTTCGTCCATAACTGCTGTCCACTCCCGAGTGGCCGTTCTGACTGCCTGTTGAGCATGATCCTGCTCACTCTTGTGAAATGCTCATCTGTTGATGATCTTCAGTAACATGACTCACGCAGAACACTTGACTTCGTAGATCTGGGCCTCAGTCTATACACGTTTTGATTGAGAATCAGGCTGACGCGGTGTACAAAGATGTCCTTGTATCTAATGACAGCAACTCACACCTTGGCGCAGCTGGACAACCTTGTCAGTGCTCATGCAGCCGACTGACGTGTTGTCCCACAATTCGGCATGCTTTCTCCCTTGTGACGACAGGTCTCCCAGGAATCATTATCACGCAGCAAGAAACATACAGCCGCCTATGCCAAAGAAAGTCAGTTCAGCTCATGCAGTTTCCTGCTCAGGTTTTGGAACGCCGCACGATGACAGAGGTTGTTTGAGAGGCAAAACATTGCTCAAGCAAGACATTTGTGAGATCGCGCGTGAATCGGTCGAAGCACTGTAAAACAGGCTACTGCCAAAAAATGATCGGTAAGAACGTCACCCGTGAACAGTGCGGTACTAGAAGATATGGTGAATTGTCTCACAGAAATCTTTAATGATGCTTCGTGTTGCCAAGAGCCTTGCGCATAGTGATTCGACTGAAACTACTTGGGTTGGGGTGTTACCACGACAGTAACTCCGACTTTTGTGTATGGCTTATCATCAGGTATGTCCTCATCATCTGTGCGACCTTCAGGGCGGTCTAATGGAGGCATTTCCCAAGGAGTATCGAGTATACCTCGTTCCAAAGCCTTCTTGTGCGCCTTCCGTCTTCGATCAGCGTAAGCCCAAAACAGCTTCTCGCGAGCCCGAAGGTTACCGGGGAAAAGCTCATCTCGGAGCGAGGCGCCGGCTCCCGGATAGACCTCCTCGACTTTGGCCAACACCTGCATGACTTTGCCACCTACAAAAGTGTATTGGTATTCGAGGTCAAACCCCCAGGCCTTTGGTTGTCTTTTCATACCAGCAACGACAACGTTATGCAGTATGCCAATCATCCCCACGCCCACCAGGTACCAAGTATGCTGTTGCCATCCAGCGACGTTGATGAGAAAGGCAACCCATAAAATAGCAAGACAAACGGATAGAGTCTTGTTTAGCAAAGGCGCAGAGAGCTCTCTTTGTGGAGATGCCAGAGCTTCCAAGTCAAGGTGACCAGCATCGTTGAGGATTAGGATAGCCTCGTTGGCGCCGTTACCTACCGTTAAACACACCCGCTTTGGCTTTTTCAGTAGTCTGACGTTAACCTTTTCGTCAGTCCATTGAGGCAAAGATGCACTAGCGTAAGCAAGGGCAGTTCCTGCTGTTGTAGCTAGGAACGTGTACCATTCTCTATGTATTGCCCACGGAACAGATGCAAGGCCAAGTTGTATAACAGTCACTATTACGCCAATCCAATAGACCCAATCGCCGCAGCCTTTCAGCTGAGTGCCTGTAGGAGAGCAGTTCTTCCACGAGGTAACACGCAGCGCAATGCGGATCTCATCGGATGTTGGCAATGCATCCAGCATGTTTTGTGTTGCCTGCGCATCAGCCCGATCGTTTGCGTTATGTTTTTCCCCTTCGAGCTCGGCTCTTTTCACCTTGAATTGTCCTCTTAACCTCTCAAGCTCTTCTCTCTTCTCTTGGTCGCAAATCGGTGGCCGCCAGTAGTCGAAATCTCGAAGCATGCGGGCAAGGATCCATGAGCAGTTGGTCCGACTATAGCCGTTGTCAGCATTGATAAGCTTGCAGTCCAGCTCAGGCTTCGGCATGAGTCGGTTCTCTCCAATCGCGTGGTACATAGAGCTGACGGCATATGCAACCCAGCCGAGTGAAAAAGACACGGGCGTGAAGTAAGGTATAGGACCAGCGCATAGCTGAGCGACCGCAACCTGAATGATATCGCCTCCGATGATGAGAAGAATGGTGAAGATATCACTAGGGTTTGACCACTGTCCTTTCAGCCATGTAGCTGTTCCGGTGAATCCATCATCCCTGCCACCGCCGTCCATTGCTCGCCTCAATTCACGGTTAGTTAGGGAGAATAGTCTGGGTCGCGGTTCAATAATGATCTGACCTCACATCCTCTTGACCTGGACTGTCTGAGGAATGACAATAGTGTATATTATTTAGACTGCTTACATCAGATATCGCGCATTGTAGTCGCCGTTGAAGGCATGGACTGAAAGTAGATACAATACTGTAGAAGGTTCTATGCGCAATGTAGATGTGCCAGAATAAATGTGCTCTAAGTGAGGAGGAAAGTGTGCAGGTTATGGATGAAACACTGAAATCGACGTCATTTTGTCAAGCCTGGTCCAAGCATAGTGTGGGACTTCATTTTCATGTGGCAGTATACTTATCTTATTGAGAGTAAGAAAAGTACATCGCTACAGGACATGCATTTGACCCGGAGAACGCCAATCGTCTAGTCAGCTCTCTCGAAAGATGCTACTATTTCGTGAGGATTACACCTGCTGAATCAGAAGGTAGACCTTCCAGCCGCCATTTCCAGGTGATATTCTGATGCCTGAAATCCGCGGCAGCCACAATCTTTCCGCGTGGACAGTCCTAACCTGTATCACATCTTGGCTTCACGGGACGCCTGTACAGACTGAGTGAGTGAGTGATGTCATTAACCCTGACCCCTCGCGATGAGCGATATGCAGGCTACCACTACTGAGGTGTATCTATCCAAATCTATAGGTTGTTGCTGCGTTGCATGCACGATCTTGGTGCCTCGTTAAGGCCTGTGTTGTTCCTGACACTCCGTGGCCGGCGCCCGTGAGGTAAATCGTTGTGATGCTTCGGCGAACTCCAAGACCGCCTTCAGGACATTCCGCTCGCGACCTGCATTGCTGACTTGCCTGGGCCCGTTACCTCCTCCGAGCAGAGCTGATGACAGTCGCAAACTGTGCCACTGCAATGATTTGTGTAGAAACTCGAAATCGGTCAATAGGTCCAACTCTGGCCCGCGATATATCAAAGAGGAGTCGTATTGCGACGCCCAATCAAAGCAACTCACCATAAAGAATGCTCGGAGCTGTTGGCTATGATCAAGTGGGAGAGCTTCGAGCTTCCATCTTGCGAATTTCACCAATTCAAACTCCGCGGCATAACCTAGCATCACATTTTCTGATCCAGTAGCATCTTCAAAATAAGTAAGCGCGAGAACACATTTTTGCAACGCTGTTTTGGCAGACTGGTCCAAGCGAAGCTTAGTATCTGGCATTAGATTGGTTAAGCCGTCGAAGAATTCTTGTAGTAAACTCGTATACCAAGCGGGCAGAACTGGTAAGGACTCTATTCGATTAGCTAGACGGAAGACTTGCTCGTCGTTGGCTTTGCTAGAGTCCAGTGCATGTAGAGCCTTCCATATAAAGGCACAGAAAATTTTGTGCATACATTCGATGTCTGTCAGACCACTTCCCTGCAGAAATTCACGTCCTTCCTGATCCTCATCAAGAAAGTCTAGGGCTGTTCGATGGACGAACTCTGCAGAGGTGAAGTTAGCTATCTCAATACCTTGCTTCTCTTCTGGCCTGCCTGCGGTATAAGCAGATAACGTTCTGCCAGGCTTGACAAACTGTACTAAGCCAGCAGTCCTGGATATAATGCGCTGTTCAGCGTTTGCCACTCTTTCTCGAAGCTTGTGCTGATGAGATAATTGTGATGGAGACTGCAGTAATTCCGGTGGTTGTAAGTCAAGAATGACTAAATCTAATAATGTTATGTTCACGTGATATCGAGTGCACATGTGAACCGACTGGAGGGCCAAACTTGGTCGCTGTGCATAAAACCGGTCACAACGTCGCAGCATATGTTCAAAGAGGCCTCTTATCTCGCTAGGACACCCGTCAAGTCTAGCTACCAAGTCTTCCTCGTTGTCGTACATGGAAGCCTGGCGCAAGTCCCTTGCTACGAGTTCTGCCTAAAGAAAGACCCCCTGCGCATTAGACAATCTTGTCAACTAAGAATGCCGCCTTGGTGTCCACAAGCTGCCGGCGGCAGTAATCTTGCATGTCTCTCGTGGTCAAGTCTTGCAATCGCAGGGAAGGCTCGTTGTTGAAGGTGAGCTGGAATAATGCTTCAGGTCTACTCGTACAGCACACCTGCATTGTTGGATATTCTTTAACCAATTGACGGAGATCTTGAAGAAGCTGAATTTGGTTCTCAGCGAATTCGTCCAGTCCGTCAATAAGCAATATACATTTTTCTCTTGCGCTCAGTTTGCTGAGCAGGAAGAAGAAAAACGTCTTTAAATTGTGAGCACTCCAACTTCGGTGTCTCTCACTGTCGCGAAAGAAGACCTTCACAAATAACGGTGCGGTAGAGTCTGTCTGAATGGTCTCAAAAAGCGGTGTATGTCTTGTGAGTAATTGATAACACAAGGAACGCCATAAGCCTTCAAAAGACTTTAACAAGGAACTAGAAGATGGACGATAGAAGAAAAATGATAGAAGGAGCAAGACATCTCTGTCTGTTTGACCACCATGATCGGGACGAGCGGATGCTAGATTGAGGTGGATATAGTGCATCAAGGTAGACTTACCAGACGCCGCAAGCCCATTGATCCAGTAAAAGCCAATCCCATTTCTGAGCCATTCGGCAAACGTGTGACCCCTTGATTCTTCAAAGATCCACGAACAGGTACCACCGAAATCATCGACACGGCTATCAATCATGTTTTCTCTCTGGGGTAGTGTATCGAAGTACAACATGTCAAGTAATTGTTCACGCTTGGTCTCGAGGTCCCGTTTTAGATTGTGAATCACGACATCGCGCTTCAATATATCCTCTGTGGCAGCAAGCTGAGCAAGGGTGCTCACGTCAACGTCGAGAATAGTCTTTTTCAGGCGACTGGCTTGGTCGTCGATGATCTGCTGGAATTTTGCCGTTTGCGCTTGGTTCTGGGCAGTAATCAATGACTCGGTGGCCTGAATGGCGGACATGAAAGGTAGAGCTGCGGCTGCGCTATTGGCAATGATACGAGACTCCGATTCTTTCACCTCTTGAATGATGCCATCATGCACTCTAGAGTGCCCCTTTATGAACTCGTTGATGATTCGCTGCTGGCCGATTTCAAGACTGGCGAGAGCAACACTCTGCCTCCTGTCAGACTCGTTGTACGATACATAGATTGACTTTAGTAGACCTGATCGAAGCATACTTTCTTGCTCTTGAAGACGTGATTGTAGTTTTTCAATCTTCCCTCTTTTTACTAAGCTCTGTATGCTTTTCTTGAGCAGCTCACCACTAGCCTTACCTTGCTTAGCGAACTTGACACTGTTGAGCACTTTGTGCAACTCCTGAGCCGTTGCGTTAACATCTTGTGTGAGCATTCTAAGCCTAGCATTATGAGACTTGTTGATCGAAAGCTCCCTCCCTAGCATGTGGTGCCCTTCAATCACTGCGATGGCGAAATTCTTGAGGCGATCATTCTGCTCTAGAGAGCCTGTATGGTAGATCTGTTTGCAAGCTCTTACGGCCTCGAGGGCTAGTTCAACCAACTGAAGTACGTTGCAAGCAAGACTCGGTGCAGACACTGGCTCCATACTGTTGTTGTGGCAGCAGGAAACCCATATGATCCTATTAGGAGAGCTCTAGTCTAGGGCGATAACGTGCCTGTTTGGTGCTCGAGTCGACGAGCTCTCAGTAAGGTATAAGATTGTGATGACGATAGCTTTCATCTACTATCTCTAATGTCACGGCCGGTCATTTCAGGTAGGTTGGTTTTAATTGAATTCCATTACTAGACGAAAAGTCGTACGAAGAGCCAGAAAGAATACACGAGCGCGGTCTGCGGTTGATGCAGAAGTACGCGTAGTGACGTCACGTGGTCGGCAAACGCAGTGCCAAGGCCCGTGCGTGACTCTTCTCCTCTCTCCGATTAACTTCTTCTTCGTCTTATCCTTTTATACAGTAATATTTCGACCTTCCTCTTTAAAAATATAAAAACACTATAAATTTTATCTATTATTCTGTTATAAAGCAAGACAGGTCGGTGACGCGGGTGTTACAGATCGGTGTCGCGGTGCGGTCACCTTGTGGCCGCATACAAGAGGATATAGGAAGGTTAGACGATGACGCCTAGCACGTGAAGATAAGATAGGAGTTACATGACAAGGATGGATCAGTATGGCTCAGCGAGCTAGTGCTGAGCATACCGAGCCATATGGATCAGTGGATCAGTTGGATCAGTGCTGAGCCAACTGAGCACCGCATAGAACTAACAAGTATATAGATACGAGTCTCCTATGTAGTTCCTATAGCTTCTGTAGTCAACCTAAGTTATACCCAACCCCCTACCTGTGCATACCAGACTTGCATTGAATACTCCTTCACTATCTGATATCAGTTCTACGAGTGAAACCCTTGTGAGAGTTTCCTCTGTGTACCTTTGCGGGTCTAGAGGAGCTTGGCGATCTACCGTGATAGCCAACTCGTAACACACGCTTGCTAATCATCAATGCTTTGACTGTAAACACTGCTCGTAGCGGCTTAGTGTGAATATAAAGAAGATTCGTGTACACGTATGTCAAGTGCATAGTGCCGTTTCTCGAAGATCTAATCGTGGATCGCATTCGTGTCATATACCAGCGTTGTTTCATGACGAGAAATGTATTGTTTGTTTCCGAGTTCGACCAGTGAATGAGACGACAGCAAGGTCATCCCCAGCACACGATGATTTTGATGCTATTATATTCTCGGGTACCCAGTTTAAGTTAGATCAGGCAATTGAAGACGTACAATAGAAGAGTGCTCCGTCCGTACTTACCTAAAACGAACATCAATCCGGTATCATCCCAGGGGAAAACTCTTATAGCTTTGATCAGTTTTGCTAGCTAATTTCGCGGTGCGACAGTGCCCACTACCACCAACGCATCACTCTTGGTATCTCTCTCACGACCCGAGATCGGAATGCGACCTGTTGTGTCGCGGCCGCATTTGACGCACCCCTAAAATGAGGCCACGTATTACACGACAACCTTCTTCGGGACTACGAATAGCGAATTTGCAGGTGCAGGCCTCGATACAGTGCCAGTCCCTTCTATACTCCCGATAAGTCCATCTGAAACAGACCTTTTATTCTACGTTGACTTCAGTCGCAGCCTCAAGGGCCACCAAATCCTCGTCGGTCGCTCGTTCCTCAAAGTAGAACATTTCCTCTTCAGCTACATCACGAAGGTAGGATATCTCTTGTTCATTAACGACAGGCACGGTATCGTCCCGGTCGGCATCCCACCGTGACGACCTCAACCTGCGTTTTGCGGCTTTTCGCTTCTGGTTCTTAGACGGTCTCTTTGGCACATGGATGTCCTCTGGTGGGGGAGGCTCCCAGGTCATGTCCTGAAAGGGCTCGTATTTCATGTTCAAGCATTTTCCAGTCTTGAATAGACCGTTCGCGATGGGTATACCCGTCTAAGAATAGAACGAATGCCTATGGAACTGACAGACGTTGCTCGACGACCCGAACTGGTTGAAGAAGGACCATTCGTTCTCCCTGGCCTGAAAGCAACCGTAACCAAGTTCGGGGTGTGCCTCAAAGACCGGCTTCCAGGTCTCGGGCCAGGCCTCGGGCACACGAGATGGATTTAGGAAGCCGAACAACGAGGATCGTTGGTTTAGCGTCGTCAGTATCCAGGGGGCAAAGGTCCACAGCCGACAGTCTGCATTGATCCTATGCAGGTATCTGCTGAGTTCTACAGCATTGGTAGCACTGCGGGTCGAATGGCGGGGTCCTAGTGAATACCTTTAGCCGCGAGTTATTCGTTGGAGGTGTTGGTGTCGAGGCCAATTCTTATAGGGTTAAAGCATTTTATGCTTTAGATCTCACAGGACCCGAAGTCATACTGGTGTGAAGCAAGGAGTGTTATGTGATTGCCTGGGCACTCTGCTTCGGTCTTCATGGGAACAACACCGTTAGAGCTGTCGATGTCAACGTCTGAGCACGCCGGCCAGAGACTACATGGCAGACGCGCCGAGATATGTCATATGTCACTATACTACCGCCTTTCATCACCACGTCGATTGAGCGAGCACTCTCTATCAGCCTGCTATGCTAAGACGCAAAGCACTCGGACACGTCTGAACCACAGTGGTGCATACAGAGCTCTGCTCAGAAAGAGTTTTATCTAGGCGATGACATATTCAAGACTTTGTGCCTCAACGTATACATGACTGACGGTCTTGACGACAGTCGTGGCCCGTTCTTCTGTTTCATCGTGAACATGCTTGCTGACGTGTGCTGCTGGACAAATGTTTCTCGGACACGGAGATGTTGTGTAAGTTGCGTTTCCTAATTAACAGAGAGCGTGCTGGAGATACTTAGTGGATGTGGTGTAAATAGCGATAGAGAAGTAGTAGTGGGAGTCGTACGAACAACAGTTAATGGGTGTGATCCTTCTAGTGGTGTAACACGGACGGGAAAGTATTGGGCTAAACTACTAACGAAAAATGTCTGGGCCATAAGACGGGTCTAAAATACGGGGACAGCCGTGGTCTTCTTCCAATCGTGTTGATGGTAACAATGGTGTCGGATGTTATCTTCACTCCGGAGAATCTTAGAACAATCCTTACCGTGATATTAAAATGCGATAATGGGTGCTTTTGATCCGACGATGGGTTCGGTAGCAGATGGTGGTGGTTAAAAGTGCTGGGGCGAGATCACTTCATGGTGCTGGTGCTGGCTAAGAATAAATTTCCGTTGTACAACCGAAAGAGTGTATTCATCTCGTAGATGCCTTCGTAAATTACGAATAGTATAGCCATGGTCGGTATAGATGTACACTCGATAGTTAATATCATATATGACTAACCTAGCGACTTCAGAATAATTATTTGTATTGTTGTTGTTACTGGCGCTTGATAAATCATCTAGTAGTATGGTTAGTGCTAAACGCTGTGTGTCTAGCCCATTTATCGCACTACAACAATTTGAGTCGTCGTTTTCGGAGCGACACCATAGTACCACCCGTGAATGAAATGATCCGAAAACCGTAGGTTAGATTAGTCCTAATGGATACTCGATACGTAAACAGTGCGATAGATGAACAGATCGATAGTCAGGTCGTGAGAAAGATAGAAGTCTACGTGAGAAGTCAACCGTTAAATTACGATATTGGGTTAGCGTGGCAGCGGCACTAAACTCGAAATAGTAGAAGTCCGGTGAACTTCCAGGCCTCCTCTTGGATAGGACGTTAGACTACGCAAAATTGGACGCAGGCGACAGTCAAGAATACAAGAAGGCCAAGGGCAAGCGTTGAATTGGGTTGGGCAGCTTTGTGGATAGCAATTGCATGGATCCATTTATAGATTGAAAGAAACAGGCCTTCTTGACTACGCAGCAGCGAGGTACTACCTAGTGAAGTGGTGAGGTGGTGCGCAGTCAAGCAAGAAAAGCACTGACACCTCGATTTTGTCTATACCAGAATTTTGCTAACAAATTGCGACTTCATTGAGATTAGTATGAAAAATTAACATTGATAGTGCGCAATACGGACCGGCGTACTTACTACCTTGTAAAGGCCATTACCGGTGGAAATTGCACACAGATGACCTTTCCAAACTAGGCTTGTGTTACAAACCAGTAACACATGCGGCCACAAGGTGACCGCATACCAGAAGATATAGGAAAGTCAGGCGATGGCGCCTAGCACGTGAAGATAAGATATAGGAGGTCACGTGATAAGGATGGATCAGTGGATCAGTTGGATCAGTACTGAGCCAACTGAGCCAACTGAGCCAATCATGAAACTAACGAGTATATAGATACGAGTCTCCTATGTAGTTCCTATAGCTTCTGTAGTCAACCTAAGTTATACCCAACCCTCTACCTGTGCATACCAGACTTGCATTGAATACTCCTTCACTATCTGATATCAGTTCTACGAGTGAAACCCTTGTGAGAGTTTCCCCCAGTACCTTTGCGGGTCAAAGAGGAGCTTGGCAATCTACTGTGATAGCCAACTCATAACAGTATTGTCCTCCACGATCTTGACCGAAGCCAAGGTCGGGTTACCATTGGAAATTTCATTCTCTGTAAACGCTTTCTTTTACGACCAGTTCTCGTAGATCACGACCGAGACCTGTAGGTCATACGAGCCAGGCATCAACTTCGGCTATGTCAATCGCAGGCTCAGCCCCTACTCCGTCCCTAAGTAGCACGGGGCAAGGTACCCATATTCCGACTACTCGGTATTTTGGTGGTTGATCAGCCTCTTCATCAAAGATTCTTTGGGTTTCAAAATTCCATACAGTCATCGTATCAGTCAGTCCAGCTCCTGCGGCATGGATTGCGTTATCTGCGACATTTGGATCGGCTCGTTTGTCTCCAGCATCTGAGCTCTGAGTGTGGTGATGGCCTCTGATCAGCCCGATACGGACAGGATCATCAACTGCTATCATTAATTTCAAGCCATGCGAGCGGCACAAATCGTAGTCTAGGTTAAGGACTCTTGCCACGATTTTGTAGATAAGGCTGTGGTGGTCGAGCTCCGGATATTCTCTCCAGTCCTCGGCTATTCTGACATCCTGTGCAGATTCTCCCGCCTTCCAGGATAGCATCGCTTCAAACTGACAAGCTAATGCATCCGCATTCTCGTCTAAGAAACTTTGATCAAAAACTCGAGGACTTGCTGATTCTTGATAGTCAGCATGCAATAAGGAGAAGAGTTCGTAGGCTTTCTCTTCGGTCGCAAAATTGGAAGAATCTCTCGGATCCACTAGAGAGCGAGCACGTTCATCAAAGTTATTGATCGCTCGCCTCATAATACACATCGCTTGGACTGTCGTCCAGTCTCCGCACAATGACTCGTAATATCCAGCACGGCGGCCAATGGATCCTAGAGATCCCGAGACCATTCGCAGAGGGACAGCCCCTTCTACGAGAGGAAGTACACATTCATCAGGGCTCACCGCAAACACGGCATACATGTCCTTAGCACTTGCCAAAACGCTTGATTGAGAAACTGCTAGTGATCTCCAAGATAAACTGGCCTCAGAGTTACTAAAAAGTCCGCTTGGACAAGTGGTCAATGGTGTTATGGAATGATTTCGCTCAAGCTGCTTGATGGCATCTTCCAGGAGGTCGAAAGGCTTCGCGTTTCGATAGTCTGTCGGGATGATGTATCCTGGACAGTCACACCAAACTGCTAGCACGAAATCACGAGGCTTGGTCGCAGTCCGTGTCGAAGTTGCTAAGTTACGCAAGTCGAGAAGGAATTTTTCCAGGGGATCCTCGAAAGTGTGCTTGCTTTCCAGAGGCTTGCCGAGAAGAAATTCAGCGAACAATAGACCAGGATCGTCCGTCTGCGTGTATTGATCGACTGCTGCTCTCCCTGTTGTAAAGAAGTCATGAGTCATGTCCTGCAATCTCAAATCTACAACACCATCCAAATCGTCGTCGGAAGGATAAGAGGAGCGCTCTAATAGCTGGCGCCGAATGTTGGAAGTGGCCAATTGATAGAACGGGTTTATGGCTAAGTTTCTGGTCTCTCTAAAGCCTACATTTGTGCAAGGGTTTTCTGCCGTAGAATTCCATGAAATACTGATGCGATTCGAGTATGCAAACTCCTGTCTGGTCCAGATGCGATTTAGCCATGAGGAAAGCCCGATGGCGTTTTGGCAATCTGTCAAACAGCCCAGTTCGTTTGTGTCGTGATCTGCCCGGATATCGTCTACATTCGTGGTTTCTTCTGAGCCTTCATCAATGCCAAGCTGCCACGAGAAGTTGCTTCGAGGAACGTCTGTCTGGCGCTCTTGCTTGCCTTCTTGGACACCAACTCCATTCATAGTTTCTTCCGAGGCTTCATCCATGCTAGGTAGCCACGAGTAGCTGCTTCGAGGAACATTTGCCTGGCGCTCTTGTACGTGTTCCCGAAAGCAGCGACATGGCGGCGATCCAGGCAAAATGGCAATAACATTCAACGTGCTGTAGATAGCAGGAATCCGTGCGAGATTGAGCTGAATGTCGGCAGTATTCTGGGGGATACATAATTGGTCGATCCAGATGGCATTGTGCTTGTAAGATAGCTCAGCTAGTCTCTGCAAGAGTTCTGGAACGTCCCATTCTTGGCCAAGATTCAGAAACAGTCGAGCAGAGGGTTGCCTTAGGCAATGGCCAATGCACACATCGCGGCGATCGAATACACCCCAGGTGTAAGATATAGCTACGGCGTTTTCGCTCTTTAGCCCTGAATAAGAAAGACTAATGGCAAGGTGAGGCTCGGTGATGCTGCGGCAAGAGCATGACACGCATGTCGCGATCAGAGCACTCATATAGACACTTTGTTCCTGCTCCATGGTTGCGATATCTCACGGGAGCGAGGTTGGACAGGAGCTTAGAACGCTTGGGTAGGGCCAGTTTTGCAAGTAATTGTAAGCGAAGTCTTTGCGCCATGAATAGGCATCGAACAAGCTCTTGATCCTGGCCTAGGCCGCGAGGCCGGCCAAATACTCGGTATTATTTACTGTACGTTTTGCTGCAGCCTGGTAAGCTGACGGCTTTGCTTACTGAGTATGTTGAGGTCCAGCGTTGATTGGCAGCAGCTCGACGGTGGCCGCAGCTGCCAGCCGCCGGAGCTAGTGCAACGTCACACCATCACCACCAATGAGTCCGACTGTGGCTGGATCTTCAAAGCACGCTAGAAGGACGCGTCACGGCCGGATGAGTCGCACATGAGTCGTGCAAGATCAGGGGTGAGGCGTGGGTGAGCAGAGCAGCAGCTCACTAGGCCGGGTGAGGTGCGCGAGCCGGGAGCAGCTGGCAGAGGTAGACGCGGCACACGTGATAGTCGTAGTGCTTAGACATTGACCTGAGACTGGCTGGAGCATGCCACACTTACCACATATCCGGGCTGAAAGCGAAGATCTCGGGAACGCCAGAGCTGATGAAGTTTGGGTGCAGGCGGGGACCAGAGTCATGCACCACAAAGAAGCAAATGGCACGAGGTAGCGGTGAGGTGACTCTTTCGCCTGTCTACCATATTGCTGTACCATGATTGACTTGTCCTGCGGTCTTTATCCAATATATCTATTTGTGTCCCTGTTCGTGTTAAGTCATGTTGGCTGTATCACAGATCTGCCGTACCACTCCTCGTGTTACCTAGTCAGACGGCCAAATTGTGTCGCGTTGAATCCAATCTTTAAGTATTGAGGTTCCTGTACTACCAACAACGATACATTGCTGCCCAACTTCACGCCTTGCATTGCCCTGAGGATGAGAGCATCGGTAGCCGCCCTTACTGTCGCCAAACCACCGAGAACGTTCGCTTAAGCGGCCAAACTTCCGAACAATGGTACAAGGAGATGGGGAAGATCATATACATTGGTCTTACTTCATCAACCCTGACAAATCAGCGGCACCCGTCTTCGACCAACTATGTCGGGGTCTCGCTCAGATAATCGTAAGGCGCAAAATCGAAGCATTGGCTGGTGCAGCCTGCATTTGAATGACACAGCTAACGTGGTGTCCTGCAGCGTCAACTTGAACCAGCCAACGACATCGATCTCTCGCCCGGTCGCTTAGCGAACTTTTACCGCGTTTGTGGCAGGGACTTTGACGAACTCTTCAAGAATACAGGTGATCACGGTATCGCATTCCTGTACCGCACACTAGGCTGTTACCACAGTCTACAACCCACACGTAACGCGTTCGAGGCGCCGGCTATACCCTGCTTGACAAATGATGGGTTCGTGCGATGGCAAACGTTGCAGCTCCTCTTGTATCCTGACGAGCATACAGCTTTAATACAGCGAGCGGTGGAGATCTATGATGTGCCAAAGTCAGGGAGTGGTGGGGCGTTCTTTCCGAAGAGCATACCTAGGGAATGCTTCCCGCCACGCCCAGACGCGGACATGGAAAAGTGGCACCGCTTCGTGACGAGCCAAATTAGCCAGGAGAGCTACATGAGAAGACTCAAGTACTCACCGTACCAAAGTCCGCAGCCGGAAGGGGGAAAGAGCCCCGACGGGTATTTTGACAGGAAGACACCGCCCAATGCGAACTTGAAGCCTGCTGGAAAGGATGTTCCTGGTTCAAGTCCGAGACCGCCTAACTCGAGACTGAATCCGAATAGTGAAGCTGAAGAACGCGCGAGGCAAGAAGCACTGAGAAGACGGCGCAGTGTGCCAGATGTATTGAGCCCAGGCGGTACGAATTATCATCAGAACGTTGGCGATAGAAAAGCGGCAAGGTCAGCGAGAAGTCGTTCGGCAAACAGGCCCATGAATTACCCTGGAGGAGAGCAGCTGAGGCCCAGATCGAATACAGGGTCGCCGGCATATTCTCCCTTTCCCACTACAGGGTACAACCCCCAACAGAACAATTCTCAGACTCGATATGGGAGCAACACCTCGTTAGATCGGCCAGAGCAGCGGCCGCCACAACCACGGCGCGATAGAGATTGGTCTTCAACATCGCGACCTTCAACAGAGGAAGATGTGAGTTCGGAAGATTCATATCCAACTCGTAAACCAAAACAATCAGGAGACGAGGTCAAGCAGCTTCAGTCACGATGGGGCGCATCAATTATGCCAAGTTTCTTCCTCTCGTCCAGTAAACGTCGACACTCAAGCGATGGACGAGTTCCAACCATTCAAGTCGATAAAAGCCGTTCACCAAGGCGGTCCAACTCGATACGAAAGTATGCGACTGAAGGGCCATCGCCTCGCTCATCGAATGTGACACCTGACCGACGTGACGAACGTTCATCCTCCGGTGTCCGCTTCCAACCAAACTCCTTCGGTCCAGCCGATTCACCACGACGACCACCACCGCATTTGGCAGAGAATACAGCATCCGCACATTCCACGCCGCCAAGCGCATATCGATACCCCGAACCACAACCGACATACCCACCTCCATTGAATGTGCCGAATTCTAATCTGAATGTTAACATGAATGTTCCCCCTCCGCCACCACCACTACCACAGAATATGTACTTCCCACCACCAGCATCACCAAATGTCGGCTTATCTCGAGTTGATTCGATGAACAATTTCGGCGCAAGAGGGCCATGCTTGCCCTCACGGATTGCCACGGTCAGTGGCGTCAATGGACGGCGATATGCACCAGGGAGCCCGGCCCAAGCAACAGACCCAAACTCACGTCGAACGGAGCGAGCGAAGACGGTAAGTATGAGGAGTTGATAAGAATTTCCCGATGTGGTATGAGATAGCTCGTGATCAAGAGCTTAATGATGATGATATGATTGACGACTAGAGCGATATACTGGAGTTCAGGATGCATTCGGTGGACGCTATTTAACATCTTACAATACAGCACAGAGCAACTGGGTGGTGAATTTCTCCTCATTTCCACAAAGCGTTGGGCGGATAAATATGCATCTCAATCAAAACCTGGACCAAAGCAACATCATGTTGTTCACTGGGCACGTAGTACATTAGTAGCATAAAGGCGTTGCATGTTTCCCTGGGACACCTCTCATCATTTACTTGAACAGCAGTAATGTGCTTGTTCATTCGAAAGGCAACTGCCTCGGCTGCACCCATTATCACGACACACTCTGTATGCACGGCATTCTTCCTCTAATACACAGCTTTCATGAGCCTTCTATGCTGTCGAACGAGTACAGGTGTAGCCTTCAGCCGTGCGTGTTGCCCGTCTCCATTCCATGTGCATGATCTGTCAGCATTCTCGAGTCCCTGTGGGTGTCCTTTGTGCCTGGCCACAACATGCTCATTTACCATAAGTTTGGCTACATCGTGAACCGGTGAGCTATGCCATGCTTATCAATCGGTATATCAGGACGAATTATGAAGATCCTCAAGCTTACAAATATTCAGGGAAGGATTTTACGTGACAAGACAGATGATGTTAGATGTCAGCAAACAGATGCACAAGGCATGGAGGTTACACTGTGTCACTGAGCAGACTGTGCTGCATTAATGTAGTGCAATGTAAGCCGTGGATGGATCGAGCTTCACTGTACATCTTATCACCTGAGGTCCCACTTTGTTGCAGCAAGGCCCAGCAGTCACACCCCGGCTCCTTCCAAAAGAGGGAATCGAATCAGGAGGCGATGCGCTAAGTTCGTATTCTTAACCAAAGAAACTAACTCTCTGGTGAATGTTTTGTCTTCTAATTCAGTACGACTCCGTCCTGGTTCTACACTGTCCGAATAAGAAGGACAACGAAGTCGTCCAACATAAAGTGCTTACCAAACCCCTCTCGTGTCCCCGCTCTGCTTATTTGGAGACGCGGGACCCGTGGATCAATAGATATCATCTGCACCAGATCCAGGAGTATAAGTTGATGTAAGGTCAGCGAGACGGAGTTGAACCACCTACTGTATCCTCGTCGTAACACCATAAGCGCTTACCATGGCAACTCAACTCAGCTCGGCTCTTGAACAAGCCGTTAACACGCATCGGCTTCCAGCCGTAGGTGCTGTGGTTGTTGACAAATCCGGCAAGCAGATCTACAATCAGGCATTTGGCAAAGTCGATGCCAACGACAGTTCATCGACGCCATATACGAATGATACAGATCTCATCATCTTCTCGTGCACAAAATTGCTCACCTCGCTAGCTGCCGTTCAATTGCTGGAGAAAGGTAAACTGTCTCTTGACGATCCCGTCACGAAGTACCTCCCCTCCGAAGCAGACGTCAAAGTCTGCACAGGGGTTGACAAGGATGGCAAACCAGTCTTTCGAGATCAAAAGGGAACGATGACTGTGCTCCATTTGATAACACACACTGCTGGATACTCATGTAAGGCCTTTTGAAATGCCCAAATTCATAATCACAGAACCCTCGTCCGTTGTACCGCTCGCATAAGGCCCTTACTGACACGCTTATTAGATGACTTCTGGGATGAAAGGATCAAGGATTACCGTGAATCTAGATCTCAACCAGTGGGCGCCTACCTGAATATCGGTGCTCCTTGGCAGTTTAACGAACAGTGGTTAAATTTTGACCCCGGTCACCAATACAACTACGGCATCAACATTGACAAACTCGGCTTCATCGTCGAAAAGGTTTCCGGTCTTTCTCTTCCCGAGTACATAAAACAAAACATTACCGATCCCCTTGGTATGAAATCTACTGGCCCAAAACTCAACGAGAACAACTACCTCAAGGTTCACGTAAAGGATGGTGAGGGCAAGCTCACCGCCATTGATGCAATTAAACCTGCGGCAGACCCAGAGATTTATGGTGGTGGCCACTATCTGGTCAGCACACTCAATGACTATTCCAAGTTACTCCTAACACTTTTGAACGATGGCACAAATCCACAAACCGGAGGCACAATCCTGAAACCAGAATCCGTGCAGAACTACGTCTTCAAGGATATGATTCCAGCGGTTGGCTGCTCGAGCGATGGGATCGGCATGATTCCTGTGTCAGTTACACCTGGCACCTCTAATTCAGGTGAATTCCTAGCAGGCGTTCCCAAAGGCTGGAGTTGTGGACTCATGCTGAACATGGCTGATTCACCCGGTGGACGAAAGGCTAACAGTGGTGCTTGGGCCGGACTGGGCAACCTATTTTATTGGATTGATCGGAGCCATGGAATAGCTGGTATGTTTGGAACATCGGTATTACCATTTTACGACGCGGATGCGGTGGAGCTGTTTGAGAAGGTCGAGAAGTTCGCGTATGAGGGCGGTAATGTGCCTGCACCAGTTGCCGCAGGCTGAGCTTGCCAAGCTGAGAGGAAGGTTTAGTTATTCGAGGTCGTAGTAGTGTTCTACTCGTCGAGCTGGAAAATGCGATATGCCTCCTGGAGATCGAGGTCAAGGAAAGTGGTGGTAGAGTGCTGTGCCAATGTTGCCCCGAGCTTAGACAAATTTATGCCGGGTTTCTCTGGCGACTTGACTCTGCCAATCTATGTCTAGTGTACGCGCTTGAGCAAAAATAAGCGCTCCTACCGTTTATCTAAAATACTATGTATGGAATGCCTGTACAGGGTACACTGCTCCGGAAAATAAATAAAAAGGCGGTGGAACAAATTTAATCACATCGATCACGTGCAAACATATCACTTCTTGACTCTCCCGGAACACCGCTTTCTTACACGACGCTTCCACTTCTAATCATATCAAAGGATACACAGACTTCACTGGGTGAGTACAGAGAACCCTAGTCCGGCCCAGTGTCACAATGGTCCCATCCAAGAAAATGCTCATGCGATGCTGGTACAAAAGATTGAAATTCGACGCATCTGCAACTCCACGGCTGCTTCAACCCGAGTCCTTTCAAGACCTTTCACCGGCATTGATGGATTGCGCGTCTGATCGGTAGCGTGTCACCGCTGTCGTTCCCGAGAACATCGTCTCGCGGTCATCAATTGATATATGCTCATGGTCTTCCGATGAAGTACTCTCAGGTAATGCTCTGTCTTGACGTGAGGTAATGTTGAATTTACGTGTATGGTTACTCCCACGTCAATTTCATACATTTCACACAACTTGGAGTTTCCTTCTCGGTTGTGCTTATCACCTCACCTCACCATCGTTACCTCACCTTACACTGACATGTGTGTATACACTCTCACTATATTGTGAGAAAGCTCCCACCACCATGGCGGGGCCACAATGTCGACAGTATATAAGCAGCTCACCATGACTGCGTTATCCTTCTCCATCTTCATACCACACTTCTGTCTCCAGCTTACCAACTTCTTCTTTCCCTGATTCTACAGCGAAATGGCGTCCATTGAGGAAATCTCCTTCCAAGCCCTCTTTCAGACCCCTTTACCCGAGCTTTCACCAATGGAACCTTTTCGTTCAGATCGTATTACAAGCCCAAGCCCTTCTGCAACGCTAGTGCCGGAGAGCATTGACAACAGCAGTCCACCAATCCATTACAGGCCGATGACATATGTCGAAGGAGTTGGGTATGTGCCTAGTGGACCACGCTCTTCAGTTGTCCCGAAGATTGAAGAGAGCATTGAGAGTCTGTACGATATTCAGCCAGAGGAACCAAGTACGGAGCCAACTCAAGATGACACTCTAGCTGCCGACCCTATCGATGATGTCTCGCCTGACTTCTCGGTGGGCTTCATCGACGATTTTCGGAGGCTCATCGCAACGCACAATCGAGACAGAAGTCACGGGAGTCGACATAGTGATAACTTAAGAAGACAAAATGTGGACGGAAAACGCACTAGAGAAGAAACTCGGTATGTATCTCAGTTACGGGATCGCAGTCGAAGCCGAAGCCCAGTGAGATCAAGACCCGAAAATGATACAAGGCATCACAGTAGCAGCAGCTCAATGTTCTTTCCGGACGAGCCTCGAGTCCACAACGAAGATAGTGGTGGAGGCAGTCTTTCCTTGACCACTACGCCAGCCCCGAATCTGAGCACCGAGGAGGTAAGCTCGAACAGGTGTACCTGTCCGATTAGTTATTACTGTGCTTGCAGAGCTGGCAATAAGTTGGACTGCAGACCTCTAGTATGGGAGTTTATGAGCATGTGGGAGCGCAGAGACCAAGAAGCTTTCGACAGACATCGCATGACTGAGACAGCTGGGGACAATCGTACCACAGAGGCGGACCTGAGGAAAGTCTGTGGCTTGATTCACAATTTTGAGGTGGCGACCACGGGTGGTGGTCGTCAAGATGCAGCAAGAGCATTAAGAGACTGGATCCTGGAGATGGAGGATGTGACTATCGAAGAGGGTCCTCAACAAGACGTCACTAGAAGTGTGGTAGTGCCACGCCTCCAACACTTCCTCTCTCCTAGGAATGCAGCTGTTGGACGCCGAAACAGATTACCTACATTCATCGAAGAGGAATTAACAGTTCTTATGCGAAAGTGGAGCAAGGGCGACTTTGATGGTGCTATCATGCGAGGTCTGATTGCGGTGGATACCTTCGATGTAAACGGCATTCTAAAACACACAAGACACCAACTTGATCAGAAATGGGAACATCGTGTTAAGGCATCATATTTCGGTGCCGGCGAGTTAGTCAATGGACAACTCTGGTTCTCGAGACTCGAGCTACAAAGAGATGGTGTTCACGCACCACCTATAGCAGGAATCAGTGGAACCACTAAGAAAGGGGTCTACAGCGTCGTCCTTGGTGAATTCAACGAGAAGAAAAATGAAGGTTATGCAGACATCGATTTTGGAGATGTAATCGAGTATATGGGGACCGCCTTGAAAGACGATGGTGATGGTCTTGGCCCTACCAATATTGAAGATCCACATATGAACAACCCGGACTCCTGGGATGGTGGTGGTGCTAAGCCGACGGCTGGCACTCGTGCTCTGATGAAATCTTTCGAAACAGGTACTCCTATACGAGTCATTCGCTCAAGCAAAATGTGCAAAATCGTCAAGAATAAACCACGAAAGGGCTATCGATATGATGGTCTCTACAAGGTAGTTCGCAAGACTGCCCTGAAAGAAGCACGTCAGATCTGGTCTTTCAGACTTGAGAGGTTACCGGGCCAGGGACGTCTCAGGGGCTTCATGCGTGAAGAATCACCAAGGGACTCTTCCGGACGCAGAAAGAGTCACTTTACAGAGAACAGGAGGTAACACGTAGGTATGTACATGCTTGATGGGAAATAATATGGTTCAAAGGAGTTGCTTTTTAGGTACCACGTACCCATGTACATACGTACTTCTGGGGTGCAGAACGGAACGGAGCAGGAACGATTGACTTGGTTTCTCGGAAAGCTGGAAGGAGCTACGTATTAGTATATGGTGCTTTGAGCTTTGGACGAGCTTGGTGGGTGAAAACGATATTTACTTGACAATGTCTCGTGCTATACTTACTTACTGTCTACGTACGTAGCCACTTCTTAGCCTGATACCTACGTCTCTTACAAAATCATTTAGTAGTAATTAAGATAACTCAATCTACCAGAATACTCCCGACATTGTAATTGTTCTGACAAGCATAAATAAGTATAACTACATGTAAGTACGTAGTATGTGGTAAGTACGTACTTCGTACGTGTTCAATCAAGTCGTATCTGCTGCCACTCTACAGGCTCCCCTGGTCGTCTTGCATTCATGCATGCTATTGTCTACTACGTACTGAGTATGTTCCAGATATACACACGCGTTCCAGCATCATTAACACATACGTACGTACTGATGTCGTCGTGCCACACTGACAACCTGCTCACAGCTATGGGTCACTTTACGTGATTTACTCAAATTGCACGATTTTGGTTCAGGAGTTGCACAAATGTGACCGAATCATGGTTTCAAACAAGTACATTGTTCATCGTACGCCTACTTAAGTACGTACGTAGGTACATAACACGTATATGTGTATTGCGATGTTTGTAAATACGTAGCGACTGAACTGTTAACATTTCCGTTGTTAGTGGTCGTAATCTGTTGTGAGACAGAGTGAAGTGAATAAAAATCAGGTATTGTCCAACTCGAAGTTGATGTGTTGCAATTACGGTACATATCCATACAAGAACTGCACCAACATACGTATGTGAACGGCATTGCAACTACGTACGAACACAATGTATTTCGAGTTCTGCGAATATGTGTGAGAAAGTAGACAACGAAGCTGTCATTCTACAATGCGGTGAAGGTTGCTGGTGGACAATTCAGTGGTTTATGTTCGAGCATGAACAATGTTCTTCAGTAGCAACATATGTAACAACCACTTAAACAAAAGCCGTCCAAAACATCATTCTGGTGGCCCCCGGACATGAGCGATTGCCGTGCGGGAAATTTTCGGCGTTTGGGCCAATCAACCTCGGCACAGAAAAGTACAAGCATTACATAGGTACCTTACTTCAAGCTCGTCACCATGATACGTACCGACCCACGTACAAAGACAATGACAACGACAATATCATGATCCTCCGACAAATCCTTCGATCCAGATCCCTATTACCCAAAGCAACAGCCTTTGTATTCCGACAGCCTACATTCCGCTTCGTAACATCCGCAAAAATGTCAACATCAACATCAACACCACCCAAGCTCCAGCACGTAGCTATCGACACGGAAGAAGGCATCGCCATAATCAAATACAACAGACCAAAGAATGGAAACGCATTGAACACGCCTACAATAAAGGATATTCTCACGGGTCTAAAGTGGGCGGATCAGAACGAGAATGTGAGGATTGTGATCACGACTGGAGAAGGGAAATTTTATACAGGTGGTAAGTTACGTATACCTTGGACCAACACCTAAAGATGGTTACTGCTGCAGCACTACAGCAGGTGAACTAAATCTCAACACGCAATATCCATAAAGGAAGGATGCACTAACAAACAATGTACGCAACAGGCCTCGACCTCCTAGATCCGATAAACCAAGGTCCCAAATCAACAATATCAGATGAATTTATCGACACACTAAGGTAAGCAATTCAAACAGCCAGCCAGCCACCTCCCGCCAGAAGCCAAACCAACAATGCCCTCAACACACATCTATACGTACATCTACACCCGTACATCTCACTCCCACACGTCCACAAAACCATCCCTTACCACCAATACCTAACCCCCTTCTAACACACATCCATCCAGCCAAATCCACAACCTCCTTATCAAAACCCCCAAAATCCTAATCGCAGCCGTAAACGGCCCGGCCCCCGGCTGGGGCACATCCTCCCTCGCCCTGCACGACCTAGTCTACACCACGCCCACCGCAATATTCTTCACCCCCTTCGCGCAATGGGGTCTCTGCGCCGAAGCCTGTTCCAGCTATACATTCCTCGCGACGCTCGGTCGGCAGAAAGCCTCCGCTCTCATTTTAGCTGGCGCACGCATGTCGGCACAGGAACTTGAATCCGCGGGCCTCGTTACGAAAATTTTCGACCAGCAAGGGGAAGGAGCGTTTATGCAGGAGGTGATGAAAGTAGCGAGGGGGATGGTGAAGTTGCCGCCAAAGAGTTTGCTGTTTAATAAAGAGATTATGATGAGGGGGGGACTGAGGGAGGAGTTGCTTAGGGTTAATGAGCGGGAGTTGGAGGCGCTGAAGGGGCAGGTTCGGGGGGAGGAGAGTTTGGGTGCTATTAGGGGGTTTAAGGAGGAGACGGAGCGGAAGAGGAGGGAGAAGGCGGAGAAGGCGAAGGCGAAACTGTGAGGGTTTGGACAGCTGGAGGGATGGAGGGTGGCTACCACTCATCGACACAAAAAGTAAGTATGTATTTCAGACGCCAAGGCTCGCTCGCCAAGCACAACTCTTTGATGAGAAGACGACATTTACCTACGGACTGTATTTTCACCACTCTCTACACTTACGTACGGAAATTGGCTAGACTTTACATATCCTACTTAATAGCCCAGCTCCCAGTGGTTATTTGTATACCTTCTTCCGACAATAGAGTGAGAAGATACATACTGATTGCTCTTATTCCATTTCGATATACGTGAGCGAGGAAACCCACGGATTGGCCAATAAACAGGTGTCTGAATACTTTCTGGACGGAGGAGTATGTATGTATATGTGTAGATAGATACATAGATGGATAAATAGACAGACTAGGGCTGAGAATTGTAGGGTTGTACTTTTTGCTGGTTAGGGCCATACAGGAATGGGAATAGGACTTGGTGGCCTACCTTACGTATATATATATATATATATATAGATGTTTAGATCGTCCTACATGTATATGTACTGTATGACGGACGGTGTCAGGAGGCAGTTTCACAGAGCATAGGGGGATTGTTTTAGAGAATAGTCGCTACGTAACGAAGAACGCATAAAACATTTTTCAATAAAGAAGAATACGTACATAGACATGGTGGAATTGGGTTTCATTCTGAAGGTGGAAACTCGCTAATATAGAATGATACTGTACACTCTATCCCCCCTTAAACTCGTATCACGTATACTAGTACCAATCACCAACATGGTTATAACGCTTGAAACAACAATGTAACAGTAAGCAACAACGGCAATAGAGTCGCGAGCGAGACCCCAGCCGAAGCACCAAACGTGACTGGAGCAGCATTCTTCGTCGTAGTATTCTTATTACTAGTCGACAATCCCAAAGGCAGCCCCTGATAGCTAAACGTCACGTTCTGCGGAATCGAAGTGTTGTAACATTGCCCATTAACGATGTCGAGGTTCTTGAGATCGTCGGGCACGAGGAAGAACATGTACATTGATTGAGAGATGTTCTGGAATCCTTCTGTGTTGTAGGGAAAATGGTCGGAAGAATCTGTTGCGGTGGTGTTTCGTAGGAAGATGCATTGGACTTGACCTGGGTAGTCTTTGGCCATTTGAGGATAATCACGCATCACGTCTGAGTTGCTTGTGTCTGCTATGAGGATGAATTTTCGATGTGGGAAGGTTTCGAAAATTCGGTTCAGGAGGTATTTTCGGATCGAGAGTGTGGCGGAAACGTCGCTGAAGTTTAGGGGTCGTGTGTCGAAACTTCCACCTGGATAAGTCTTGTAGATGAAGTCCATATAGTTTCTTGTGACTTGCTCGGGAGTGGTGGTCAAGTAGTGGAAGTGCATGTTTGGTAGACTTTGCGACCAGTTGCGATAGATGTCAGGCATGTTCATCCATTGAGTGAACGGCCGAGCGAAAGAATTCAGTAGACCTTCCTTTGGTTGGTATATCTTGGTGACTCTTAGAATGTCATCGATATCGCTAATGACGGTCAATCCTTGATCCGAAACAAGGTATGATGTAGCATTGCCGGTGTTTGTTCCTTGAGCGTATACATTCACTTTCTGCGGTGGTATCTGGCCTGCACCTGCAGTGAGGCCGCTAGAGTTATCCAATTTGATAAAGGTATCGAAATCACCTTCGTCAGTTGTAGGATTCGGTAGTTGTGTAAACTGGTTGATAGTACCGGCAGTCACACCCCCTCCACCATTTGTCTCACCATCACCTCCAGCCTGCGGAGCTGGTAATATGTTGACTGTGACGTTCACATTAGGTTGCTGCACCACATATATCTCTCTGGTAAGATTTCTCGCCTGGTCCTGCTCTGAAGGCTGCAGCTGCGAGACACTTGTGCCGATCAAGAAGACATTGGCCAGGTTGTCGATGGTGTCATTAGAAATGTCTGGTTGTTTAAACACATTGCCGTGAACGCGCAGATTCCAGTTGGAGCCAGTCCAGTTGGCATATCCAGGGATGTTCAAAACTTGTGTCGGCTTTGCATCGAGGTCAGTACTGCTGACATTGGCCGCGCTCAACACCTGACTACCGGTGGGAAGGTTGACTTCACCAGGCAGAATACCATCTGTTACATAGGAGGGAATGGCGGAACCCAGAGCGCTCAACAAAGAGTTCTCATAGCTTTCAACCTTTGATGTGATGCTGTCGATAATATCTCTTCTGTAATAAGCATGCTCACGTGGTACAGCAATCGGTGCCGGGGTGATGAGGGATAACTCGGTCCGTGTAGGATGGGCAAAAGCGTGGAAGGCGAGAATAGCAGTTGACAGCAGTATTCGTACAGCCATGCTGAGGGCCTTGAATTATACGAGTATACCAAGTACAGGTGGGAAGAATAAAAACGATCAATATGTGGCATGCGACAGTCGAGGAATTTTTGTATCAAGTATCGTAAACAATGGAACCGGCTTGGAGCACGCGCCAAAGTTTGAACAGATCGAATGCAAGTGGTTGACGTCAAGCTGATCTCTCAGGCCCGGCACCGCCACAAAAAGGAACTGCCCATGTGCAGCAGCAGCAGTCAATTGGGAGGATCGCTGCAAGAAGAACGCCCATCTCGGGTCAGAAGTGGCTTGTTAGTCACTAGAGATTCCCTGCAGAAAGCCTCAGTCATGCCGAATCGCTCCCACTGGTTTCTGTGGTACTTCCCGGCTCCATGGGTGACTTCCATGGCGTCTTCTGCCAGGATTTGATTCAAACTTTGTTCTAAGCATCCATGTTGCCATGCTGGCATCCCTGCTCTACTTTCTATATCTGAACGAACGTCTTTGATATGCGATCGACTGTTGTTGCAAGTGTGAGTGCTGTCGGAAGGTGATACCAGTGATATGCTATCCAACGTGTTATTTCAAATAACTCGAAGGGTTTGTTGTGAGCCGAGCTATAATACATACCTACTCTACTGGTATTTACAGTATATAACCGCCATATCAATGCTCACTACCATAACTTTCGTGCCTGTCCTGCCGATGTTTACCCACATCGCATGCATCGTGGATGTTCAGCTGATATATCGCAGGTGGTGACTCCATCAAGTGAACACTACCTCTAATTCGAGATATGTACTCGATCAATGAAGACGATGGCGGTTATACAAAACCTGTCAGGCCATCGGGTTGACCTTCAGCCAGCTATCGGGAGTCTAGCAGTGATGGATCTCCATACAAGGCCCGAAAAGCCATCCTCCTTGCGATGACCCAGAATTGAGAGAACGACTTCAAAGAACACCAGAGTGGGCTGTACATCCCCTTTGATGCGGCAGTCAAGCACGGTTGCATTTTCCTCCAGATTGGTTACAATCTTACCACTTGTTAGGATTGCGATCAAGCAGCCAGCACAGACATTTTCGCTCGAGCGTCATGCTTGTGAACCGACCACCGCGATGGAATGTTACATTCTAATCAACCCATATGTTTTGATCAACACGACATCTCACAAGCTCCAAAGTCATTAAAGACCTCGTTTCATGGGTGCTTTCGTGTTTTTTTTCGTCCTCGAGCAAGGCTTCCATTCACTCTTTTACCATACTGACCATGAAGTCCACCACTGTATTACTGGCACTTCTGCCCACCATTTACGCCCAAGCACCACAAGTGATTGGAGCTGGTATTGATCCTGAATGCGACAATGCCTTACATGTCGTTTACGAATATCCTGCCTTCTTCAGCACTGTTTATGAATCCGCTGGCACGATTTTCAACTTCATGGGAGGGACAAACTCCCTAGTCATCAATAATCCACCCCAGACGGTTGTCACGTCTACCATGTTAACAACCACTGTCACGACTACTGCCACTACCACCGCTACCGTAACTGCTGGCGGTAATAACGTCGTTTCGGCAACTATTGGAGCTGGTATTCCAAGCGGCACAGTCACAAGCATCCCGAGCAGTTCACCTTTTGCTATTGCATATCTTTCCAATAGCCTGGCGTCCAGAGACACCACGTCCGATGTCAAATTAGGCTTCAGCACCGCCAACGGAACAAGCGATGATCCAGCGGATGCGAGCTTTTGGTATATCGAAGATGGTCAACTTCGCAGCGTCGATGGTGGCATTGTTGGTCGAAATGCTTCCGACAGCTATGCAACCATTGTAGCTTCAACCAACCAGAACGATGTGACGACCAAATTCACTCTCGTGGATGGTATACTTCACTGGGACTCTCCTGATAGAGGCGAAGCAACTCTCTACTCCTGTGATGGCCAGCTCTACGCTGGCTTCCCTGATTCGCCCTCCAGCAGTTGCGGCCAAGTCTTAGTGGGTGCTGTTTCCAAGACCGTGGTAGATGCTGTCGTCGCCTCGGATGCCAGTTTGAGTACCACTTCTGGAAGCACGTCCGGTTCCACCAGTACCACCTCGGGAGACCCCTCAGACAATGCTTCTGTCACATCCACCACTTCCACATCTTCAGATGCTTCTCCAACCACATCCGACCCAGCTGCCACCGCCACCGGCCCTGCTACGTGTCCGGACGATGATGGTCAGGTAGTCGATGGCTATACTATTACCTGCGGCGAAGGGTTTACTGCAGACAGTGATGGTGACGTTATGATAACCGATACATTGCAAGCGTGCTTGGATCTTTGTTCAAATACCTATCTGTGTGTTGGTGTGTCCTTCGACAACACCGGTGATGACTATTGCTACCTTCATTCCAGCTATAAGACTGACATCGGGGATACCTCTGGGAACTACGATAGTGCTGAACTCGCCGACGGATCAGACGGTTCTACTAACGGCTCTGGCGATGGATCTGGTGACGGCTCTGACGATGGTTCTGACGGTTCTGATGATGGCGATGATGGCGACGATTCTGGCGACGGCTCTGGCGACGGCTCTGACGACGGGTCTGATACTACCACTACCGCTACGACTACGACTATGACGACCACTATAACCACAACGAGCAGCAGCGCAGGAGTTGTTGATGACGCAACAACTACTACCTTATCGGCAAGTACGTCGACTACCGCATCTACCACATCCACCTCGTCTACGTCCACCTCTACCACTACGTCTTCTGCGTCCACCACCTCATCGACAATCACAACAACCATAACGACTACCACGGCTGCGCCACCTTACATGAATACCACGACGACAACCTCCACCACCACGACGACTGTTGGGGCGCCCAATTCCTCTAATGCTCCAGAATGTAGTGATAACATGATCGAAGGATTCAAAATTTTCTGCAACAGGGCTATCACCGTCCCAGCACAAAACATTCAGCCTGATGGTCAGACCAACTCGCTGACTGCTTGCATTGACGCGTGCAGAAAGTACGATGGATCCTTGACGGTTGGAGGAGTGAAATGTCTTAGTCTTTCATGGTTCTTTAATCCTACTGCTGCTCCTGGTACTAACAGTGCATGCTATATGCATGGTTCGGACGCTGGTGGCATTTTCACCAACACCACGGGATATCATAGCGCTGTCTTGGACGACGGTTCTAATGATACAGACCCGTTGTTGTTGCAATAAAACCGACCGGACAAGCGATAGTACGGGGGTACATCGGTCAACCAAACGACGGGTCGTGTTGGATGGAGTAGGTGGTGATGTATCCAATGGCTCTGTGAGATCGACCTAAGTCTCTTATTGTCTAATGTTGAGGCTGCTCGGACGCTGTGGTGAGCATATGAATCTGATTGCAAGGAGTGTAAGGCGGATGGTGGTAGATTTTGACGGTGCACGCGTTGTGGTAGGTAGACGGGGAGTGTTGCCTCGGGTGGTGGTGCTGAGTTTTGTTAGTCGCGGTTGTTGTTTGTTACAGCATTGATTTCATTTCCAATGGACGAGTCTGATTACGATAGAAAATGAGTCAATGTATTGCATTTCGTAAAGTTCTTGCTATCACAATCAAGGCCATTTCGTGCATCTCGTGCACCAATTCTCATGTCAACCACCATGCTGGTTCATTCTCTCGAAAAGACTCGGCTGTCTCAATCATAGTCCATTCGTTCATCCGGTTGCCAACAATTAAGTACGTCTGGTACCTATATACCCATCCCGATCCTATATTCATATCCAGCTAGATTGTTCAGCTTATGTACGTAATTACTATACAGCAGCTCTTCTTTCTATTCCAGTACAGTATACTATCTCACATCCAACGTCCTATAGTGAACACTTATCACACACACTACACTGCACTAATCCCTGTCGTTTCATGTGTTACTCGTGGTAATGCTTAAGCTGTGGTGCATGTTAAGCGATACAGATACGATCGGATCATTGTTGTTAGATATCTGTGTTTCCTGTGTCGCGTTGTTTGCTATAATATGTCATGCTGTATCCTCAAAGTCCACCTACCGTAGTAAATTTAGCTGACAGCTCCATTGTGATCATATTTCATTGCCGTGTGGTGTGTTTCAAGTGTATTAATTTTTGCTAGTTTGCTCTATCAGTGGAAAGGACTCTTATGAGCACCTCTTCCAAGCCCTCTTATCCTCTCCAACATCCTCTCAATTGAAATTCGATACGGCCATGCCTCGTACGCTACTGCAATTTCCACCGTCGCTTCTACACTTAGAGTTCTTGTTCTGACGTCACTTAGGTCGTGCCAGCCCCCGTGCAGGGGATCAGTGAGTAAGGGTAGACCTTGGAGGAAAGCTGCGTAAAGATCACCTTCGCCGATGAGGTCTTCGAGGGCTTTCTTTAAGGGGGTGACACGCGCGTAGTCGAAACAGACGTTGACGTAGTCGAAGGTGATTTGTTTGTCAGAGGTGTTGACGGCATTGACGAAGGACGTTTTTGGGACGAATTCGAGGAGTGAGAGGGGTTCTCGTGTTGGTTGGAAGTCGGTCTTTGGATGGGAGAGCAGAGGCTCGTGTGGGCGGGTATGCCATGAAAGGACTGACGGGTTGTGGTACAAGGCGCGAAAGTCGTCGATGCCTTTGAGGACAGCATGACGGTTGTCTTTGTAAGATTTGGCATGGATTGCTCTGAACTTTTCGAATTCTGGTTTCAGTTCTTCGAGTCGCGCAAGATATGGTGCTTTGTCGTCCGGGTATTGTCGACGTAGAGAAACAAGTTCTTGTTCGAGGCCGATCTGGTGAAGGATTGTTTCTTGAATGTTGCGATACTGATTGTGAGCTGTGCGCATGCGTGCGTTTGTACGAGCGAAAGTTCGTAGTAACTCCTCCTTTGGGATGCGTGGTTTTTTGTGTTGCCGGGTAGCTTTGATGTACTCTATGAGCCATTCTTCATGTTCGGATTCTACAGTCTGCCAAAGTTCGATGAATTCATCAACTACAGCAGGTCGGCCCTCGAATGAATGCATGGCATCGAAATTTGCAGGGATCGGATCGTAGTAGCGAAATGGTGGCAATGGC
Source organism: Neophaeococcomyces aloes (assembly GCA_022813445.1). NCBI lineage: Eukaryota > Fungi > Ascomycota > Eurotiomycetes > Chaetothyriales > Neophaeococcomyces > Neophaeococcomyces aloes. Next base: position 93,293 of record JAKLMK010000080.1, on the reverse strand, counting down.
AGTGGCTGAGCTCGATCGGTAGGGATGGTTATTTCGTTAACTTGCTGCCTTTCAGCTACTATTCGCCCACTCTCGAGTGCAACATCGTGCCAGGGCCGGCCCATTGGATTAAGACCATGATAAGGAAAACTGCTCACAATTTCCCGAGCGTGACAGCTCGCCTCCTGGTTCTTGTTCGGTCTGTATCTCCAAGCTGTTGTTCTAGGCATCATGCCGTGTTTATCTTGCTCCGGAATCCATGCCAGTAGTCTCACCAAACCGTATCGATTGAACTCATAGGCACCGGCATCAAAGGCGATAGAACGATAGAATTGGTCGAGGAAGAGCTTGCTACGTGGGCCATGGAAGAAAGTGTTGATAATTTGCTTGCCAGACAAGTTCGCTGTGATAATCAACTGGTTCGTAGGTTGTCGTCTAGCTTCTCTCTTCTGATTTTCACTCAGGCTCTGCTGATGTTCACGAAAGCCGGGTGAGAGATTGGCCAGATCAAGAGCTTCGGTAGCATCTTTGGCAAGACAGTAATGGGAGCCTTCCGTCTTGGTTAAAGCTTCGGCGGTCTGGTAGTGATCAGAACCTTGAGGTTCGATGAGCGCATGGCTTCTTGGTTTCAATGCTTCATGGAGAGCTTGCGACCATACACACGGGCCGGGATTGATTTCTATGATGTCGCATGAAGACGGCGCCGGTAGCGTAGGACGTAACAAGTTGATCACATCGTCTACACAAGGTCAGCAATTCTCTAGCTAAAGGTATTGTCGCGTGCATACTGCAGAGGGACGGATTGACCACGCTGATCCTTTTCCTGTCAATATACCTCTCGGCTAGGACCTGTTCAAGAGGTCTTCTTGCCCACCTTGGGCTGGTCAACCGCATGCGAGAGGGAGTGGACAGCTCATCAGAAAACCGAGCCTAGCTAGAGAGTATTGTACAGCCGATCCAGAGTGCAGCTGCACACGTGTAAACGCGTAGCGGGAGAGTTTAGGTACAATTTGTGGTCGTTGGTGAAGTAGTGACGTTTAGCTGCTAACTGGAGAATTGGAGATTCTCAATGTTTTCGAATATCTACGAAATCCGGACTCGACCATCTAACGATCATCAGCATTTGCTATTTATCACAACATACCCATTAATTTGGCGATTGTCTTTCTATCCTGCCTGTTGTGTCGCACGAACGAGCTCGGTTGACCGGTTCATCACTTTCTCTGTACAGACATGGCTGCACCCGTGATCAACGTTGAGCAGGTCTCGAATTCGTCATTATGGGATCGCGTATCAACATGGGTATCCGAGAACAAAGCTGTCGCATACACAATAGCTGGTACAGTGATAGTAGTGACGGGCGCAGGAGTTGTTTACTACCTTTCCGACTCCTCTAAGAAGAGCTCGATAGAGAGTGAGAAGAAGAAGAGCAAGAAGGAGCGGCGGAAAGAGAAGAAGCAAGCAGAAGAAGCAGCCGCTGCTGAGAAAGCTGCCATCAACCTGAAAGACGAAGAAGCGGGTAGGTGTTCACTTTGTGTAGATGATGAAAGCTCATGCTAATGGAATAGCTGTTGAATCACCAGCGCCACCACCACCGCCATCAGCAGCTCCGAAACCTCCCACGGTTGAAGCAGAAGATGAACTGCCAGATATCACAGAGGCCAATGTGGACACCTTCTCGCAAGAGGTGAGTCACTCAGAATCGAGGAATCAGCCGAATACTGATGATTGCTAGGACCGCAATAACTATGCCACGAAGCTGAAGGGGCTTGGTAATAAAGCATATGGCTCGAAAGATTATCCCAACGCTATCGACCTCTACGGCAAAGCCATCCTCTGCAAACCCGATCCTGTATTCTACTCCAACCGAGCAGCCTGCTATAATGTATTGAGCGAATATGATAAAGTGGTCGAAGATACCAGTGCCGCTATCGCAATGGATCCGGAATACGTCAAAGCCTTGAATCGAAGAGCACATGCCTACGAACATCTGCACCAGTATTCCGAAGCTCTCCTCGACTACACCGCGAGCTGCATCATCGACGGCTTCAAGAACGAGCAAAGCGCACAAAGTGTCGAAAGACTGTTGAAAAAGGTTGCTGAAAAGAAAGGACGAGCTATCCTAGATGCAAAGACCAAGAAGCTGCCTAGTGCGACGTTCGTTTCGAATTACCTTCAGAGTTTCCGTCCTCAAGCTCCGCCTGCTGGTCTCGAAGAATCTGCTCAGTTGGATGAGAATACAGGCAAAGGTCAGCTGCAAAAGGGTCTGATCGCGATGAGCAAAAAGACAGGTGCTGGATATGAAGAAGCTTCCGCCAGTTTCAAGAAAGCCCTCGAGCTGGGCGAACTCGGCGAACACGAAGCATTCGCACTGAACATGCGTGCTACTTTCTCCTACCTTGAAGGTGACGTGGAGAGTGCACTGAAGGACCTTACATCTGCCATCGAGAAGCAGCCATCATTGTCACAAGCATACATTAAGCGAGCCAGCATGCAACTTGAGCTTGGCAGTAAGGAGGCTGCAGCTAATGATTTCGAGTTGGCAATGGAACAGAATAAGGACGATCCCGATATTTATTACCACCGAGCACAACTACACTTCATCCTCGGTGAGTACGTCAATGCGGCTAAGGACTATCAGAAATCCATCGATCTTGACAAAGATTTCATCTATTCCCACATCCAACTTGGTGTGACACAATACAAGATGGGCTCAGTACCTTCCTCCATGGCCACATTCCGCCGCACAATCAAGAACTTCGAGAAGGTGCCGGACGTATACAATTATTACGGTGAACTCCTGCTCGACCAACAGAAGTATTCGGAAGCCATCGAGCGATTTGAAACTGCTATTGAGATGGAGAAAAAGCAAAAGCCGACTAACATGAATGTGCTACCACTGATCAATAAAGCTCTGGCACTGTTCCAGTGGAAGCAGGACTACAAGCAAGCTGAGGAGCTTTGTGAGAAGGCCCTCGTCCGTAAGTTGATTCTACTCTTCAGCATTGATCGAGACTAACATATTTGCAGTTGATCCAGAATGTGACATCGCTGTAGCCACCATGGCCCAACTTCTCCTTCAACAAGGCAAAGTCACACAGGCGCTCGAATACTTCGAAAGAGCAGCAGAGCTATCAAGAACAGAGGGAGAAATCGTCAATGCTTTGTCCTATGCAGAGGCAACCCGGACACAACTCGAAGTGTCGGAGAAATACCCGCAGTTGCAAGCTCGTTTGCAACAAATGGGTGGTGGTCTTGGTGGACCGCCAGTGCGATAAAACTTGATCGGCTGCACACGTTTTGTTTGGGATAGATAGAGTTCAGCGTGACAGGCTCAGTATGTTGATTCTCCGCTTCTGATAACCACCTTTGCGCACCGGCTTGATCGGGATCCTGCGCTGGCGACATATGGGTAATATAATGAGGATGATGTATTCTGCTGTGGGAGGCACCATAGGGTTAAAAATGTACATTATCATTCACGTTCACTCTGGATGAGAGGAAACCATGTGTACCCTACTCACACTTGCTTGCTGGTTAGGCACATCAAGGCAGATACAGCCATGCATTAGCCTGCGTTGGCGTGCCTTGGAGGTTTGGAATATGGGCATGAATTGGGCATAGCTCACTTCGTGAAACCAATAGGAAGCAAGCCTGTGTGATAGACTCCCCTGCTTATCGATTGAGCACATCAGCGTTTACTCCGTTCTTACCAGAGCCAGGCAAGGAGGGGTCACTTCGACTTCATGTCTGCATTAATGTGACTTGCTCTCTGCTGCCTGCTGCAATGCCGTCTTCGTATACTTCGGATGAGTATTGACAAGCTACTTGATTGAGCCTGTGTAACTTCTTGCTCGAGCAATCTACTTCTGACTTCATCCAAAAAGTCTCAATGCAAATCCTGTGCAAGGTGAAACAGTATCGCTAGCCCTCTACATTAACTCGCGACTCGGGTATAACCACTCGGACCTCACTTCGTTTGACTGCGTACCACATGCAATTGTCTGCCTAACCGCAGACAAGTCCACTACTACTCCTCTTCCTCTTACTACTGACCCTCTTCCCACGTTCATACCTTCATACACATCTTACACCGTCAACTACGTCCACGACGGCCTAGACGATCCCGACTTGTTCTGCTTCGACCCTTCCGCAGTCTGACACTTCAGCCTGACGTACTCTACGATACACCCACCTTCGCTAACTATCTCACCCTCACCAATTACTCCTATATTGACTCCGAGGTTTCGACCGATTTAGAGAGATTCAAGACAATGGCTACCACGTTCCAAGATACCAAAGGTACCAGTGATATAGAAGAGTCCTTCAACAATTCCTTGAAGTCTAACATTAGCACAGTCACCATTCACATCTCAGATGTCGACGGCGAGGAGAAATACCCCGACCGGATCATCACCCTCCAATACCCAGACTGGTCAATTAATGTGGGACGTGGAAACTCGACTGAAGAGGCTTTGATACCATCTGACACAAATACTTGGTTCACTTCAAGAGTTGTGTCGCGACATCACGCAACCTTCAAAGCACACCCAAAAGATAGACTCCTTACCATTAGTGATGCTGGTTCTATGCATGGCACATATCTCAACGGCGATAAGGTTATGCTTGGGCGACCTGAGCAATTGCTGCAAGGAGACATAATCACCTTCGGCAATCAGGTTATCCGAGGCCACGACGCTTTTCCACCATTGAAAGTCACAATTCATTTCGACTGGTCCGAACCTAATGAGCTGCTCAAATACAAGCCGTTTTCGAATTCCTTCACAGCAGACTACAGTGAAGAGGATTTGTACAGCGATGTGTCGAACAATGAGATCGCAGTAGTTGAAGATTCAGTCAAACAATCTCGTGTCGAGGTTATAGAGCTCGACGAGGAGGACCAAGCTTCAGTGTTCAATTCTCCAAACACAAGCTCTGAGCAACAACATCTGTCCTCTGAGTCCGATCTCACTAGCGCTAGCGTGATAGAACTTGAGGACGACGGCGAGAAGAACTACCTTTTCGAAAAGTATGGAATTTCCCAATATGGACGATCGAGCTCAGTAGCCAGTCATGAATCCGAGGACTATGACTCTTCTGTTGATGAGATAGTCGATGACTATGCAAAACTAAGGGACTTGAATGCGGAAGATACCAAAAAAACCCTCGGTGGTACACTCAACAAAACTGCAACCGCTGCGAGACCTCCGAGTCCGTCAGATGCTGCACTGGCCAAGCCACGACCTGCATCACCTATCACAACGCCCAGTCTTGTGCCTCCTCCTTTTCCTCCTCCTCCTCCACCTCCTGCAGCAAAGCTTCCTAATCTGTTGGCGCCTCTAGATGCCATGAGATCGAACATCTTTACGGAAACTTACCCTTGGAGACATGCATCTCATCAACAACCTGCGCCTGCAGCCTGGGAGTCTTATATGACGAACTCCTATGCTGAACCTTTCGGCTACAACGTCTCTTATGAGCCATATATTTACTCCTATCCACACCCTGTCAACTCAATAACTGCTCCGCCAGCTCCGCAAACCTCGCTATCGAAGGCGGCCGGATTTACATCTCCGTCTATGCCATGGCACAGTACACAGTATGCATCCCATCCTGTCAACAACGAGACAGGTTCCGATACTTGTGGGACGAAACGCAAAGCTGACGAGATCTCCGATTGTTCTGAAGAAGACCAGTCTGAAGCTGACTACATGGTTACGGGGACAAACTCACCAGAGGATATACCTTCAAACTTGTCTTCTCAGTCGCCAGTCACAACTTCAGAAACAGCTCTAGCAACTCATCCAGACTCTGCGATAGTCTCTGTGCTCAAGACTAGACCCACAGCAAACATGAGTGCTCCTGCTACTGATATTCGGCCAGAAAACGCCGCGGCTGACGATATTATCGAAAGAACTCTGGCTGTAGGTGTAGCAGAACCCGCAGTTGAGGCTACCCTGGAACATCCTGTACACGAGCCACCTCGAAAGAAGGTCAAGATGGAGACGAACACAAACGTACACGCAGCAAGCCATGTTTCCAGCACTGCCGGCCAAGTCATGAAATATGCTGCCACAGCCTTTGCTGGAGCTACAGTTGGTGCTATTGGCACTATCCTTGGCCTTGCTGCTCTACCACCAGATTTCTTCACCTGATTGTTCAACATTGCGTGGATAAAGCAGTGTACCACGATACCCACATTTCAAAATACGAATACCATAGTCAAAGAGGCATGGCTCCGAGAGCAGTCGTATCGAGAAACAGGCGTTATGGCTTTTAAGGACGGAAGTGTCATCTTTCAGTTATTGATCAAGCAGATTTTCGGGCAAGGATGGCACGGTTTACCGCACACAGACACGGGATTTATGAAGTAGGACATGCATGCATGAAACAACGAGATTGATGAACGTTCTACTCCTGGGAGCTTAGTAATAATGCGTTTTATTAGAATGGATACGGATGTGAATGTTGATCGCGAATCACATTCATCTGATCTGTGCGTCTTTCTCTCTTTGTGCGTGTGATATGCAGTACAGTAAAGTGAATTTCCTCGGCGAGTGTAAAATACTCTAAGTCCAAACTCTGTGGAGTCAAAGCATACCAACTACCCATAGATAGGTATTCGACAATTTACATGTTCGTCGGTAATGCTACATCTACATGCTGAGTCCTGTACCCTACATTTGCTTACTATTCGCTCATGATATAAAAACCTAGCACACTAGAAATGTAGCTACATAGCTGGTATCTGCTTACCATTCCCAAATCCCAAAATCCGAGCCAAACCAAACCAACGCTTTTCCCTGCTCAGGTATCATCTCAAACAGCACTCGTGAAATCAGACCTACTTTGAACCTCAAAGTTAACAACATCAAACCCACCCCCATAAACCTCATCCCATCCACCCTCCCCCCAAACCTCATGATTCTCCCTCCCAAATCCCCTAATCATCAACTCCCCTACCCTTTCCGCTTCCACTCCCCTCAAAATCGGATTCGCATCCTCTTTTGTTTTCGCTGTCGCGCCCTGGCCCCATATCGTTTGCTGTTCGGGGTTGATGAATGTGCCTATGTGGCGGAATGTCAGGCTTATTCGTTCGCTGTTGTAGGCTAGTTCTTGGGGGGACTTGGAGGAGAGGGGGCGTTTGTCGGGGCGGATGGAGTGGAGAAACGTTGCGTTTGTGAGTTGGCCGAGGATGAAGGCGCTTGCGTGGGGGAGGGGGATGCGTTGTGTTGTTCGAGGTGGGGGAGGGAGTGCGGGGTTTGTGGTGTTTGTGATGGGGGTGGTAGTGGTGTTGGGTCGGGCTTTGGTGCGTAGGATCATTGTGCGCATGGCGCCTAGGCTGAGGTTTACTATGCTTGATCCGGGGACGATGTCTAGTGTTTTGTCTGAGTGTTCGGAGATGTTGTCTTCGCTGGTGCGGTAGTATTGGATTAGGACGTGGTTGAGGGGATGTTGGACTAGTTTCTCGCATTGGGAGCGGAGCCAGTCCACTGTTTCGTCGAAGGGGAGGAGTGGCGGTGACTCGTCGGCTGGATGGCGGTAGATGGGTATTGAACCATCGGGTTCGATCGTGCCTTGGACTGCGACTAGACGTGGGACTTCGCCTGTTCGGTGGTACATTTTCTGCCAGGCTGTGTTGACCTTGAGCTTGATGAAGGCACTATCGGCTTCTGTTGAACTTAGGACATTGTGTACGATTCTTGAGTCGCCTTCACCTATGGTATCGTCTGGACCAAGATAGATTTGATCATGCTTTTTGGTCTTCCTCCTTGCTGTGGTAGGTGAAGATGGAGGTTGTGATGCTGCCATTGCGTTTGGTTGCGATCTAGTACGTTGGCCTTGCTTAACGCTACTCTTCCGTGCTGTGGGAAGTTGACCTGTTGACTTTGATTGGCCGGTTATTGGTGTTGGTCGATCTCCTGCCACGCATTCATCAGGGTCTCTTTTGCTCTTCTTGACCCCTGATCTATCCGTAGGGTGTGTACTTGGCGATATCGGACGAGCTGAATTCTTATGGAATAGTTCCACTTTTCGATCAGCTCCGTCGTTCAAATCTAATTCGTCTCGACTGCTTGTAGACCTTTTTCGAGGTGGACTCCGAGTTGGTGGAAAGCGTGTATTTGAAGATGATGTAGGTGAGTCATGCTTATGGGACTGAGTAAGCTCTGCCAAGCCTTCTGGAGTAGGAATCGACGAGATGTTTCTTACGTTTTCGATCGAGGGCTGTGGTTCCTCTTTATCGCTGTCTGCATATTCCATACTGTCCATCCATGTACTAACTTTTTGTGCGTCAGTCAGTTGTTTTCGAGATCCATTCTGTGGGTGAGTAGTGATTTGAAAATCTCTAGTGTATGTCGAATCTGGTATAACATCACCGAGCAGACCATAAAGATCATCCATAAGCTCCTGATAATCTGTTCCGCTTACTCCAAAGACATCTGCCATCTGTCTCATTGCTTCCACATGGCAGGAGTCATCCCGATAGCCTAAGCAATCCTCAATGACAGTGACATTGAAACCTTGAGAAACAGCATCGAGCACTGTCGCGTACACACCGATGTTCGAAAGCGAACCACAAATATACAAGTCGCTGATCAGACGCGTTCGTAGCTGGAACACTAGCATGGGATCTGTGAAGGCGGAATACTGTGATTTCCTGACAACAAGATCCTTCTTCTTATCAACTGCTGAGCTTAAGACAGGAGGCAGCTCCTCGCCTTTCGTGTTCGGCTCACAGCATCGCTGGAAGGGGTGTGGTAGACTGCTCGACAAGAATGCTTCGGCGTCATCTTCAATGGTTAATGGCGGTTCTGTGGATGAATCGTCGTCATATCCATAATCCGTTGTTGAGTTCTGCCTGAGGTGTTCTGCGAGACTTTTCAGGATGATATTGTATCCTCCTGTCTCTGGAGAGACCGTCGGGCATGGTTGGCGGTAGCTCGTTTGAATCCAGATGACCTGGCCCTCTTCTCTGAACTTCTTGATTAGGGCAGGCAATTTCGGGACAAAGGGTGCTGTGTTCTGCACCGGTAGCCTTCCAATAGGTGCAAGAAAATCATTTTGCAGGTCGAGCAGGACCAAAGCTTTCTTCGTATCGACCTTGGGCCCCTCTGCAAGCGATTCTGGTAGGAAGAACATAGTTCAAGGCGAATCTAGTCATGAACATGTCGAGGTTGAAGACGATCGACTCAGAACGAGAAAGCCGACCCGTCGGATGTTCGGCCACGTTGTGCCTGGCTGTTTCGTGCCCCGAAGTGAAGATGTTAATCGAGCTTCTGGCATCACACGAGGTTGGTGTAACGCAAGCATCGAAATGTCATTGTCATGTCAGATAGAGATAGTGCGTAGCTGTTTGAAGAACGAGAAGCAGCGGTGTAAGTGGAGGAAATGGAGGAGTACTGTATTTTCGTGATATGGCACGGCCCAATGTGGAATGTGTAAAGATGTGTGTGGATCTGCAAGGGACAGGGAGTTAGATGATCAACCTAGGCGAAGTGCGAGTGGTGTAGCATAACAAGCATGGTTCAAGTTCGTGAAACAATCCAGCCGTTGATACGGTCTGCTAGTAAAGATTGCTGGACGAAGCCGCTGAGCCAGCGCATGATGCAGCGCTAACTTAGCATAGTTGGGCAGATATGGAACAAGAGATGATGTGCGCTGGAGGCGGCGGTAGCCGCAGCCTTAAGCACCGGTGCAGGGCGGTAGCCACGCCGTAAGCCAGTAATCTGGCAGGCGGGTGACGTATCTGGGCTGCTGACATGTCTGTTATGCCTGTCATTCATGCCCTGTAACAACTCGGACGGAAGATTTGAAGGGATGCTCCGGATATGCGCAACCAACAGGGTACAGTGCAGAAAACAAGAAAAGAGCATACCGTACGGCGGCAACGTTGATACCTACCATTACGGTGAGTACTGTACCAAGTACTGTAGGTGGTCGAAAGCCGAAATATTCCCAGGATGTCGTGCTTAGCGCATACCTGTCGTATCGTTCTCTACTTATGGCAGCCTGAGCCGGGAGGACATTACATGTACTTACCAAAGCTCTGAATAAGCAAAGATAGGCTATATTTCTCCATGCGAGAAGCGGCTCGGCAAAGCAATGCTTGACCGTTGGCCCTAACACGAAATAAAACTGGATCCAGGATAGTACGCGCACGCTGCTTCCCTGCTTCTCTGCTGCGAGCATGTCGGAGGGAATCCTTCCAAACAGTTGAGGATCAAGCAAAGGTAGCACATTGAGGTCACCGCTACTTGGCCTTTCGACCAAATTCGTGTACAAGATCAGGGTCGTGTTACATCAGGGTCAACGCCAACACAGGATCGTGCTTAAAAATGGAGCTCTCTCCAAGCTTAGGTATTTACCTACTAACAGACTGGCAGATTACGCTCGAAAGCAACAGTACTGTACATTACATTATGTGCTGTCCTGACTCTGTGACCAAGACTCGTCGGTTACTTTAGTCTTGAAGTGAAGCTGTTAGCATATACGTAGTGCTGTCGATCGTCCCCTCTTTATGCTCCTCTTTTCGCCTTTTTGGGCTTTGAGAACGGAGAGTCACAACCTCGAGATCTCTCGAAATTCCGTCCTGCAGATCATCTGTTTTTCGAACAACATGGGCTATGATCAACATGATCTACTGTTAGTGTTTCGTTCCGTCGCCAGGAAACTGTATCTGAACACGCCTCGTAGGCTTTATGGAAGTAAATCTTGATTTTGGCCCTCTCCATCAGAAATAAAAAATGGCCATGGCAAAGTGGCCTCTGCATAGCACTGTTGAATGGGTCCCTGTTTGTGGATCTGATCGCCTGAAATACAGTGCATGAAATTTCACGATCAACAAGCTCTTTGTTGAGCAAGATGCGGCACTCGTAGCACTCTTGCTCAAGTAGAGTGCCGCGGTTGCAACAGTGTTGGCTCCGGAGAACTCAGAGCGACCTTTTCAGCCAGAAATCAGTCAGAGATGCCGATGAACAATGGAAGAGGGCTTGCATTTGTGGATAGAACCGACCATATCCAGACTGACGCGGAAGCCCGTGAGTCAGGCAAGAAATACACTATTCCTTCCTCTTTTACAGTCAGTAAATGATCAAGCGTTGAAGGGCCGCATTCTCGATCGATTTGACGCAAGGGGGTGTCACCATGGAATCAATGGTGGATGACTACATTCGTCGGTCTGCTGTACTGCCATCCAACGCTTCGCAGGTTTGAAAGATGGGTTGACCGTTCCGGGTAACAAACGCGTACGGACTTGGAAAGATTCAACAACAGACCGTAGCATTCTGTCCATTTATTAAACGATATCTCATAGTCATCCGTACCGATGCTGTATCAGACCATCTCGGGAGCAGGCATACGTTCGCTGAGCCATCTCAGTCAAGGTCAGAATCTTGATCAACCTCCTCCTCATCACCAGCACCCATCGCAACGTCCATCAGTTGCTTGACACGGTATTTGAGCTCATCGACTTTGGCTTCTTTCACAACACAGGTTCTGTCGTTGATTTCTTCGATTATGTACAGATTATTCGTCTCGCGGTTGATCTTCAGAATCATGGCCATCTGCGGAGGATCGCATTGCAAGAGTACACCCTTCACAGCTTTCGGCATCTTGACAGTAGCGAAATATCCAGTTCCGGCTTGTTGTGAGGTCTGCTCAACCCAAATTCGACTCGAGTACCAATTGTTACACTTGCGAAAAATCAAGGAGGATGGTAGTATTTTGTTCTATGCAATGAACATACCAGGTACTTGGTATTGTACAAGTTCTAAGCTGACCAATTGAGTGCATGGCCGCTTTGCCATCCTCGGCCCAGTCTTGGCGGAACTCCGATTCCACCACAACTTGCTGTACCAAGTACATGTAGCTGTCCTTGGGGCAATTTCTACAAGGTTGAAGTACTGATAAACTTATCCCTCATTCCCGTTATCCAAAGCCCCCAAGAGTGTGAACGCATGCGTGTTTATGCATAATGGAGGTAAAAGTGAAAATAGCCATCACTGGTGCACGAGGTTCCGTTGCAAACGGGTGCCCACTGCGACATCCCAGAATCTAGCCAAGTACTCTAGTCAACAGTTGTATTACCTGTCCAACACCTTCCTGTACAGAATCTGTCATTCAATCCTGCAATTTCTATCGTTGTGCTAATGTTGTTCTTTCTTCCACACAAGATGGCTCCTTTACTATGGATCTGTATCCCATTCTTTATGCTGGCGTCGCTTGTATCCTCGATCGTCTTGGATGTCAACGACCCGCAGTCAATCATGAACGCTTCCGCGCTCCTTGCTCATGGCATTCAAGAGCTCTACAATGGAAATCAGACTAGTGGCGTGCTCGGAAAATGGCCTTTCCCTCCATACTACTGGTGGGAATCAGGCGGCGCATGGGGTGGCATGATGCAGTATTGGCATTTCACACACGACCAGAGTTATGTCAACGTTATGATGGATGCTTTGGTCTATCAGCTGGGTCCTAAATACGACTTCGTTCGTCAAGAGGAGGCATTCGATACCGGAAATGATGACCAAGCATTCTGGGTCTTTGTTGCTATGGCTGCTGCCGAATACAACTTCCCTGACCCACCGTTTCCCAGTCCACCGTGGTGGGTGGTCGCTCGAAACGCCTGGAATGACTATGCTACTAGATGGAACACAACGACCTGTGCTGGTGGATTGAAATGTAAGTGCTTCATATGAGATCAACCCATCGTGATGCTAAACATGCTCAGGGCAATTCCACCCAGCCAACGCTGGCTTTTACTACAAAAACTCAATCTCGAATGGCGCGTTTTTCCAGCTATCAGCTCGTCTAGCACGATTCACTGGCAATCAAACCTACGTTGACTGGGCTAACAAGATATGGGACTGGGTCCAGGACGTCGGTCTCATGTCGTCCACATACGATATCTACGACGGCACCGACGAGACAATCAATTGTACGGGCGTGGACCACCACCAATGGAGCTATAACACAGGGGTATTTCTCTATGGCGCAGCAACACTCTCGAACTACACGAACAATTCACAAATCTGGGTGGATCGAACCGTAGGCCTCCTCGCAGCCACAGATACATTCTTCACGCCCTACACCAACGCAACAGACATTATGTTCGAAGCCGCATGCGAACTTCACAACTCATGCAACACCGACCAATGGAGCATGAAGGCATATCTCTCTCGATGGCTAGCTACTACATCGCTTCTTGCGCCATACACCGCCGGTCGAATTGGGGCACTTCTTCGTGCATCAGCCCTTGGAGCCGCAGCGGCCTGCACTAGTGGTGCATATGGCAACACCTGTGGTTCGAAATGGTTCATCAATGGATTTAACAACATCGCTGGTCTTGGCCAACAGCTGTCAGCGCTTGAGGTCGTGACGGCACTGCTCGCCAATGATACCATCCCACCAAGAACACAACCACAAGTTACCATTTCCATCACACCACCGAACGCACTGCCTGTGACTATCGTGATCGCTCCTAACCCTACTTCAACTGCCAGACCTCTGCATGACACCCCACCAAAGGCATTGTAGCGGGATACGACTCGCTATGACAGGGGTTAGCGGGATGAATTCATTTGCTTACATGAAGACTGGAGTTCTCTGTAAGCCTGGAAAATCCGTCGACGATCAACATACAATGTTGAAAGCACGACAACGGAGAACTCGTCGATTCTTCACTATATCAAAAGCATGCAAAATGAATAAACACGACATGTACGAATTCACGCATAACGACCATTTCAGCAAGCAAGCAAGCATAGAAAACCTCATCAAGACGAGCATAGACAAAAAGCATTTTCTTCAACGTAAAGAGTGCGTTCATCATACAGTACAGCCCGGATCATTTGAACCAGACGTCCAAATAGATTAATAAATGGTCGAATGAATGAACATGTACAAAAAAGCATAGATTAAATCTCCTTGCACACTAGACTAAGAACAAAACACTCATTCCACCGCTTACTATACGTAGCTTGCTAGAGTAGAGAAAAGCATAAGTATCTGTTATCCGCCTGCTTCTCACGCGGTAAATCAAAGAACAAGAACATGAAACCTCCCAAGTACATCTGCATTTAGCTGGTCAGGCAATTTCTGCCAAAAAATGACTGTGTCCATTCCACCCGCCCATCCAAATTCCTTCCTCATGAATCGAGATGTAATCAACGTGGGATATGCTCAGCAACTAACTAACGAACGCTCGTATAGGCACGCTTGTGGGAAATAGTAAACAGAAATGAAAAAGCAAGATATCGGCTGAGACTCTGTAACATGATCTGGTAAGGAAGCGCTGCGCTGTCTTGCCTAATTCTTTCGTGTCTTGTCGTGTGTAGTGCCCGTTCGTATCTTATATGACGCTTTGAGACACATGATCGGACAGGTATAGGTATATAGAAGACGTGGCACTGTAAATTGATCGGATTTTCGAGATGTATGTTGTGTTGATGTGGTTTGGCTGGGGTTTTGGTGTGGATCGGAGGTGTGAGATGAGGTGGGATTGGACGTGTTTATATGTCGGCAATATTGATGTTGGATATTTGTCGTGACTGTGGGTCTGGATTTGGAGAAAGGTACGTATCCTGAGCGAGGAACCTTGGTAGATTTCCACTCGGTGGAAGGACTGTTGCTCGCTTGCTTGCTTGCTTGCTTGCTTGCGCTTGAAATGTTGAAATCGAAAGAATATATGTGTATATGTGGTGGTGCGTTTACATAACAACGCATTTGTGCGTGCCGGTATAGTTTTCGCCGAATTGCTCTCTACCAGCCTCAAGTTCGTTCTCGCGCTTCTTCTCAGCTACTTCCTTTGCGAATTCGCGTTTCAGGAATGCTTGGAGGGTTTTGTCTAGGTTGTCTTCTGTGGCTTCGAGGACGCCGCGCTCCCGACAGATAGGGCATTCGTCTTTGCTATCTTTTTGCAGTCGGATCATGCAGCGGATACAGAAGGTGTGGTTGCAGCGGAGGCGGATGGGGCGGTAGGTAATCGACATGCAGATTGGACAGAGGTAGTCGTCGAGCTGGGGGATTAAAGTGAGGAGAGAGTTTGATATTGTGGAGGCGGTGGCGCGGGCGAGGGTTGCGGGCGAGAGGACTTTTGTGTCGTTTGGATGGGGAGATAACGTGTTTAGAAGGGTGGTTGGGTTGGTTGATATGGAGGCTTTGCTGTGCAAAGAGGTTTGCTTGTCGAATTTCTTCAGTATTTTGGTTAGTGCCAGGCGATTGAGTTCCTGGAATTTGAGTAGATTGAGCAGAGTCGCATTGATGGATATGAAGCGGTCGAGAGCGATATGTGCTTCTGCTGATTTCGGTATTGCTTGGGCTGGGCGTTTTGCCAATTGTTGGGTGAAATATGTTAATTGTCGGGCTGCCTTAGCTGCTGTGCGTGCACCAGCGTCAATTTCGTGGTCCGAG
The DNA here is from genome assembly GCA_022813445.1 of Neophaeococcomyces aloes. NCBI lineage: Eukaryota > Fungi > Ascomycota > Eurotiomycetes > Chaetothyriales > Neophaeococcomyces > Neophaeococcomyces aloes. The sequence continues at coordinate 77,903 of JAKLMK010000080.1, read as the reverse complement.
ACGAAGATTTCAGATTCGAGGTATAGCCGAAAGATTTCTCGCCAGCTATTGATTTCGAGTTTGGCGTCTTTAGAGGGTTTCCTCTTGTTGGCGCGGGCTTTGACTGCTTCGAGGTCTTTAGCGAGTGATTCGATGTTCTTGGTTAGAGTTTTTTGTTCAGAGATTTGTAGGTCTTCGAGGTTTTGAAGTTCTTTACGGAGAATCTGGAAGAATTCGCTATCCGAGGTCAGTGGAACTTCGATTATCTCAATAGCGTCGTGCGTCCCTGTTCTTTCTATTGAGGCATCTGAAGGTTCTGAACTGTACGATTCGCTTCGTGTGAGGCCGTTGGCAGGTCTAATCGTAGCTGGTGAGACGCTCGACTGGCGCCGGCCTACTCTTTGCAGAATCTTCTTGGTTTCTGGTGCTAGCCAGGCATCCATAGGCGATCCATCCTCGGGGTCCAGAGCGATGCATAATCTGGGTACGAATCGATGACCCTCCTCTGTAACAAAATGATATTGCATCAACCGCTGGGCGTCACTGTCGCCACTGGATGCAGCATGTGCGCCGACATGTTGCCATAAGGCATCAAGAGTTTCATGGTTGAGACCCAGACTCAAAAGTTCCTGTCGTATTCGCTTGATACACTTCTTCAACTTTTTGTAGGATATAGATGAGTGGATCCACTGTGGAGGATACTCTCCCTTCTCTAGAGCAGACTGGTATTCAGTACCGAACTTCATGCTGGATAGTTGTGGTCAGTCGACGTGATACTTGTTGGTAGTTGTTGATGGGCTGCGCGCATCGTTATCATAAGTACTCTGGTATGGAGATTCGCGACAACCAACGGGCTGATTCGCTTTCATATATACTCTGTACCATGTCTGGGGTTCTCAGCCACTTGAGGGAACACGAGCAGTGGAAATCGGTGAAGGACCAATCAATTCAACTGTAGGGAAAAACCTTCACCATGCGGATTCCTGATCCGGCACGCCACTTGTACCGCAAAGCTGCCTGTCCCAGGCGTTCGCAACAGAACTTACAGGACTGCCTCAATCGAGCTCTAGCGTACCCTGTAATTATCAAATTATGAAGCCCAAGTCTTGACGCATTTCCCGTGTGGGCATTAAAGTTAGCTAAGCGACTCCAGACGCATGCAAAAAATTCCACAACCAAATCATATTGTACCAGTAAACACGTTACTCAATATTTGAATTTCACGCTACGTCAACGTATCTCGATGTGGTTGACGATCACTCAGATATGATCACAGCTACATCAATTGAGGATCACGGTTGAGGAGTGAGACCCCGACCATGGGACAAGGCCAGTCTTCAGCAGACACCCCTGCGGAGGGATCCCCAGTTCAGAAAGACTATTATGAGCTGCTTGGGGTCGAGCGTACAGCGACAGATGATGAGATTAAGAAAGCATACCGCCGAAAAGCTCTCGAACTTCACCCTGATCGAAACCATGGCAATGAAGAAAGTGCTACAAGGCTGTTCGCAGAAATCCAAGCTGCAAATGAGATTCTCTCCGATCCTCAAGAACGCGCATGGTATGACTCGCATCGCGATGTTCTTCTGCGAGGCGAGGAAGTTGGTGGTACCGCTGGGGAAGAGTATTCATACAACATAAAATTAACTACAGCGGAAGATGTGTTAAAAATAATGATGAAATTCAACAAAAACGTCCAGTTTACTGACAGTCCTAGCGGTTTCTTTGGTGGTCTCGACGAACTCTTCAAGCGACTAGCCAAGGAAGAAGATGTAGCTTGTCAATGGCAAGATCTGGATTACCCTGACTATCCCGACTTCGGCTCCAAAGACGATGATTACGATGATATTGTCCGACCATTCTATGGCGCGTGGACGGGCTTTGCAACGAGAAAGAGTTATTCCTGGAAAGACGGATATCGGTTATCTGACGCTCCTGATCGACGCATTCGACGACTGATGGAGAAGGAAAATCAGAAGCTACGTGATGAAGCCATACAAGAGTACAATGATGCCATCCGCTCATTGGTAGCGTTCGTGCGCAAACGAGATCCTCGAGTTCAGAACAACCAGAAAAGTGAAGCGGAACGACAAAAAGCACTTCGCGAGGCCGCGGCTGCTCAGGCTGCAAGAGCAAGAGCTCAGAGACAGAAGGAGCTGGAAAAGAATGCAGGTCAGGGTATCTCGGCATGGGCGCAGTCGCGGACGAAAGACGAGCACGAAGGGGGTTTCTCCAGTGAAGAAGATATCGAAGAACACGAATATGAATGTGTTGTCTGCGACAAGACCTTCAAAAGTGAGGCACAGTTCCACGCACATGAGAAGAGCAAGAAGCATGTCAAGCTACTGAAAGACCTAAAGCGAGAAATGCAGAAAGAAGGCAAGGATCTCGATCTGGAGCCGAAGAGAGATACTGTCGAGCCTAGTGTCGAGGAAGCAGACTACAAGGATACCGAAATTGTCGAGGAACACCATTCAAACGTAGCAACCGTCGCTATGAGCATGAAGGAAACTACATCTGACCAAGAGGAGGAACACGGGCAAGCTCAAGATGCTGCTACAAATGGCAATGCAGAGCAACAATCGAGTGAAGAGGATGACGATGATTATGCTCCTCGCTCAGCGGTCATGGACCGGCTGGTTGAAGATGAGGAACATGACATTACAAGTTCTGTAACATCATTAAACTTGGAAGATACACCAGCAGCTTCAGGGACAGAGTCTCCATCTCAGCCGAAGTTGGGCAAGGCAAAGCAGAAGAAAGCCAAAAAAGCAGCACAACAAGAGGCTCAGAAGAACTCGGAGATTGTTTGTGCGGCTTGCGGCTTGCGGCTTGCTTCAAAGACGAAGTTGTTCGACCATCTTAAATCAAATCCCGACCATGCGGCACCTCTCTCGCAGACAAAAGCAGGAGCCACAAAAAAGGGAAAGGGAAAAAAGATGAAAGTTAAGTGAAAGGATCACGCAATACCTTCATTTCCATCTCGGTATTGCAGCTACAAGTACTGTACATGAACACCAACCATCTTTGATGACTTCGGGTCCTTGTCGGCAATAATTTTAGGCTGGCGCTAGGAAGTAACGTAACCAGCTTTCCGGTTTGTCTCTTCTACTTTCTCGAATATCATTTTGTACCAGACTCAAGCCACCAACAACTTTGGCAGATTCCTAACAATCGCACCTTTTCGCTACAATGTTAACGGTGCCTAAGATTCTGCAAGTATGGCTGACACTAGATGTGCCAACCCCGCATATTCGCTCGAGGTGGACATAATGATGCTAGAATACACTCTCTATAAAGCTATTGAAGCCCACCTTCTTCTGCTAAGAGAGGTTAGCACTGATATTGATCTCGTCAATAAGAGGTTGGATGACGCTGCTGTATTCCACGCCTCACCAGCATCAACACTAACAGAAACGTACAATACGCTTGTTCTTCTCTTCAAACACAATCATCCCGGAGAGACATTCAAGTCATCTACTTTAATTGACACGCGAATTCTACAATTTCTGATCCTCTTACGGATGTGGCTTCTGCGTCAAACCAGCAAGCAAGATGATACACGTCCTCATGTGTCATCCGATATGCGTGTTAATCTCCTCAAAGATCGCATCATCAATCAAACTTACCGCAACTTATGGTTACAGTATCGCGCTCACCCAATGAGTCCATCAACTTCGCTTTCGACTCATACATGGTATATTCTCACAACTGCCGAATTTGTCAACCTCGCTGATCATGTGATTCCACGCTTCATGGAAATATCCGAGGAATTCGCCTCAGCTTTCCAGGGTCTTTCCGAGAAATGGATGCACTTAGCTGCTCATCTACTAACACAGTCCGCCATTGAGATAGTTGCGTCGATATTTGAAAACCAAGCCTCCGAGATCCATGCTGAAATCAACACGAGTAACGCCCAGCAAGCGCTTGAAACTTGCTTTGCTTGGGGCCATGTGGAACGCTATCGTTTCACGGAATCCCTAGACGATGTCGTTTTAGCTCAGCTGCAGTCTGCCTTGACTACATGTGGCCGCAACGTTACTACCGAGCTCAAGCACGATCTCATCCAAACAGCCACCCAGAAAGCCGAGTTCGAGGACAGAGTGTGGGAAATGTTTTTCGATCAGGGATCAAAAAGCACGTCCTCTCCAACTGTCAGCAACAAAGACATCACTGGAGATGGTATTGGAAAGACTATGTCTAATGGTACACCCCATTCATCCGGTGAACTGAGTTCCTGGACAAAGATCAGGCAGAATGCGCTGGAGGATGTTCTATTCACTTACACGAGCATGTTAGAGGCAGACACAGAGCACAGAGAGCGACCATTGCAGATCTTGAAGGAGCAACATTCTCTCAACAGGCTGATTGCAGAGCTCACAACGTTTGTAAGTAGGTACTGGTCAATCTTGCACGGTAGCGAATGGTATGAAAAGCCTGCACTTGTTCAGATTGAGGAAGGAGGTTTAAATGGTATGACAAGTGAGGAATTTGAGATGTTTGCAGGGAGGGCTGGCATTGCAGGTATGCCATAGCAGCATAAACCATGACTATTGATATCATTGGTAGCAGCTTACGATAGCTCTATCGTATGGATCCGAGTCACACAATCCCTTCATGCTCATAAATCCGCAAACACAACACAAGAGCACCGTTAACCGAAGTTGGAAACAACCTTTAACGGAGTGCCACAGTGATGCGCAGACACCAGTCAGCACTTGTATCTCGACTTTCATTGACTTGCTCACCATACTGTACACCATCCAGATTGTCAATGGTGCAATGCGTGCTGCCAAGATGACCACTTCCGATGACTTCGATATATCAATTAATGCCTTACAGAACATCTCCAATGCGAACGGGATATTACAGTTACTGTGGATGGCATCATCTGCCAGTGCCACAGACTGGAACTTTACTTGAGACTCTCATGCTATACAAATGAACCTCCACTTACGAATTCGATAGTGATATGCTTACCACAAAAACTATCTTTGCTATGCTGAAATGTCTTCAGAAGAACCCACCACAACTTCGATCCTGCACAGCCCACCAAGCAACCTGCATCTCCTCACTTCCCGACATAAGAACCCTCGCTGCAACCCTCACCAACCTCCAAAGCACCATTCCCGCCCCTCCAATCGCATACCCACCAATATCACTTCCCGGCGCACCACCAATCTCAATAGCCAATCTCCTCGCTTCGTTACTCAACCGCAAACTCAACAATTCTCCATGACTAATCTTCCTCTGTAGGAGATCAATCTCCAAATGTCCAGTCCTGAGCAATGGACTGACAGCCTGGCTGAACTTTCTCTTTCCACCGGACGAATGTCGTCCGGATTGTTGAGGATTGGGAGCATAGAGAAACGAACGAGGTTGGTACCTCTGTGTCTCAACACTCGAGCTCGGCAAATATTGATTAGTTGGTGATAGGAATGCAGGCTTGACGGGTGATTCAGGACCGAAACGTGCCCAGCCGGTCCCACTGTCCCCGATAATCGGTACAACGGCTGACATGACATCCAAGAAGTTCTTCGCGGGCTGAAGGTCGATGATCGGGAAATTGTCACTGTGCAGAAACTCTCTTTCCTGGTTCTCGATGTCTTGCAGTGAAGGTGTACCTGTCAATTCCTTAGCAGCAACACTCAAGTCCACTTCAAGTGTGCACTGATTCGAATCAGTCCGCTCTGACGCCTGTAAATGCAGACCGCCGTCCTCAACAACCTCAAGCCCACCCTCAATCAACACAGTATTCCTCCACTCCTCAGAACCACTTCGCAAAATCTTCGCCCTCTCAGCTCTTCCAACCGTCTCATCGCTAAATGTACTCGACCTTTTCCTTTTTCCTTTCTCACATCCACATCCACTGCCCTTCTCTTTCTCACCCACCACACAGTCATCGCCCGCCAGCTCAAACACTTCACCATCACCATCATGTCGTTCTTCAACATCAACAACCAATTCCTCGTCAGACACACCCACTGACTCAAACCGAATACCCAATCCTATAGCTCCACTTCTGATTAACCTGTTGGCGCGCCTTTGATCGAGACGATCCACGCCCGTATCCTGCGTCTCTGGTTTTCTGTTCCGGCTCCTGCCCCTGCTGGTCTTTGACCGACTACTGCCTCGACTTGACGAACCAGATCCTCGGAAGTTAGGCATATTGGACCTTGTTCAATCCTCACGGTCGTATGTTGTCCGTCCACACTGTAGGTATGTATGTAGCTAGCAGACGGAACTACCTCAATGTCAGTGTCGGTGTTGATAGTGAAATATTGAAGTATGTAGTAGAGTTAGTGTAGTAAGCAAGTCAATAATCCCACTATGTCTTTCCGTTCAAGAAGTCCATAACCGTACATATTGTATCTGTGTGCTCGACTGTCATTGCTACTCGACGTTCTTTGTTCCCACACTCTCATTTTCACCTACCATTGTATACACGACGCATGCGATCAACACCCACCCACACCGTGACTACTGATCCTTTGTTCCCACCCCATTCTCGTTCTATTTCGGATCAGCTTTCACTTTCTTTCACACATTTCTCAAGCGCATACCTACCTACCTACCTAAGTAACTTAATCAGAAAGATGATTGAACACTATCTACAGCACAGAGAACAATATATGTAGGTAGATAACTGGAAAGCACCTAAGCCAGTTACCGTATACTATATGGCACGTATTCATCGTACTATACCACTGGGGAAGAAGTAGGTCGGTACGTGAGATGTGTATCTTGACAAAGATCGTGACAGAGATAAAGACATAGACAAAGCACATCCTCACACGAAAGCTGGTACGTTATGGTATGGTACCTCCACTGCATCTTACAATGTCCAGCCTCCGGGTCCCTGTTTCTTTGTTGTTCCGCTCGCACAGACCAATTAATCGCGTCCACGGTCTCTCGTGACAAGGCTGTCATATTAGTTATACTGCCTTTATAACTGAGACATGATGGGTAGCGTAGGTATGGATTTGTGTTTTTGTGGATACAGTGCTATTTGTGTATGCATATATGTGTATGTAAGTATGGTGATACTTCGCTTCTGTGCTGTGAGTGCCCTGCTCTCTACATTTCTTATACACCAATTCGCAGTATGGAGAGGTAGCAGGAAAGATCTTGGTTCAGCACCCACTCCCTGATTTGCGTGCAGATACAAATTCATGTGTGCTTTCATGCATGTGCTAACCAATTTTCTTCTTGTCTATAACAACCAAATTTTCTTAAACATCAAATTCGTTTAGTCCTCAGGATACTCATCCCTAATATTACTCACAAACGTAGTAGTATCCTTATCAAACCTACGAAACCACTTCCCAACATCGACACCAAACGTGCCCTCCACATCCTCAGCTCCAAACTCGTCCGGCCCCAACACAACGACATTCTCCTGCGCCACATAACGCGTGCTCCCATCATTGACGAAGACGTTGTAGAATGGCTGATGGCGGCCGCGCGGGAGTGTATCGACGCTGTTGCCGACAATCCAGCGCTCTTCCATGGCGCAAGTAGGGTCCCAGCCGTAGATTGTAGCGGTGTAGCCGTGGCGTTTGTGTTTGAAGATTTGGCCAACGCGGTAGATGGGAGTTTGTTGATCGGGAGCTGGGGTTAAGGGGCGGATTTTGGGAATTTTGGGCGTCGTGTCTTCCTCGCGGATCATTTTGACTAGTGGGTCGTGGACGGCATGATCACCACCGAAGGCGCCAAGGCCGGTGGTGAGAGGGAGAATGTACTTTTGGTAGTTGTAGAGGTCGTGGCTGAAGTGGTGGGCGAAATGTTGGCGGAGGTCGGCGAGGGAGGAAGCTAGAGCGTCGGCGGTGGTGGGAAACATAACGAGGGCGAAGAGAGCGGCGTAAGCGGCGCTGTAGATGTCTATTGGGTGGGTTGGTGGTGGGAAAGTGTGGTGTGTGACGCTGCGGATGATGTTGTGGGAGGTGCGTATTAGGAGGGAGCGTGGAGATGCTGGGGTGAGGTAGGATAGTTGAGTCGCGGTGGAAGCGTTTGGAACGACGAAACGGAGTTGAGAACGGAGCGAAGCAAGGTTTATTGGGTCGTGAGTATTGAACGGGTCCATATAGAGGTGGGTTAGACTGGAAGGTTCCGGCTCGGTATTGGCGGAGGTGGTAAGGGAAGGATGGTTGGCAGAGAGTGGTCTATTGTCGAGGTCGAGAGGTGGGTCGGTAATCGGTGGTTGGACAACGGCGTGAATGTGCATCGGGTAGTTACAAGGTTGGGCACGGAGATTAAAGGCACGACAGACGTAACAGTAGATTACGCAGGTGAGGAGGGGTAAGGCGTTGCGTCGTTCAGAGCGGACGGCAATGCCGAGGAACTGATTATCGAGACTGAATACATTAGTATCAGGAGTTGCAAGACTTCGAAGTGCATTTGATGAACTCACGCGTAGTAGTCGTCCCCTTCTTCGATGCCGAGCCATTTCTTTGACCTCAAAAACTCTGCAATAGTGATAGCTTTGGTTCTTGGTGTTTGCTCATCCAAGTCTGGATATACATCTCGTATCGCTTGTACATATTCATCTAGTCGGCGAAATGTGTCGTCAATGTCACCGACCTCTGAGTGGCCAAGTACGAACATGTCCATGCATGCTAAAGCCAGCTCCGTCGGGTGCTGAATGTCACTTCGATAGCGGATCTTAGTCCACGTCTCAAGTGCGATGGATCGATCGAGGCATCCAAGTACCATTTGAGCCATATAACGTTGTGCCAAGGGGTACTCGGTGGATGGGGCTTCTCGGACGAGTCTAAGGAGCTCTTCCTTTACTCCATAACCATACTCAAGGACTTTTTGTGTTTGACGTAGGCGTCCGAGAGGGAGATCGACCATTTGTTGTATCGATTGTCGGGTTCCGATATTGGATGTTTGTCTGGTAGCGTAGAGACCTTTCCACTCGCGGAAGGCTGTATCTGCCTTTTTGGAATTGATCTCGTCGTTCGAACTCCAGAACCTGAAATCGTTGAGACACAACTCTCTCCATAACAGACGCTCACCGGCAACAAGACTTAATTTCTTGGCTGTTTGTGAGACGGCGGCGAGAGATTTGGCGTCGAGAAAGCTGAAGATGGATTCGAGCACTTCATCTGGAAGAGCATCTAGTTGTGGCAAAGGCCGAGCAATGCTCGATGTACGATGGAGCTGCATGGTGCTTCGAAGCTGGACTGTCCGGTCGTTTGCCGAGAGAAGCAACAAGTGTGTTGACGTTGTCGATGCTGTTACGATGAGTGGGATGGCTACTGTATAAAGGCGACATTGAATTAGTTGGAGCAGAAGTCGTAACAAGTGATGGCATTCCAAAGACGTCACGAATCATGGTCATTGGAGAAAACGAGGTTTGCCACCACTAAGCTACATGTATGTGCTTGTTGCGTACCACAGCAGTAGCAGTAGTGAATAGAAAGCTTACCACACCTGTACATTATATTATACTCGGTTGCCCAGCAAGAAAAGAAGCTTTATCTGCCAGCTCCGAGTTTGTTCGAAGCCTATCTCTCACCCACCAACGCCAATGCTAATATTCAAAAACAACCATCACCTTCGAATGGTAGGACATCGAATTCATACAAATCACAGACCTAGCTTCTGAGCCAGATCACCCTTTTCAGCATGTAACCGTAGCATATGCTCGATGAAAGGTGCCCAGTCCTCCTGCTTTCGCTCCCTCTCTGGTCGAGCTGCCTCTTCCTGCACAGGTGTCACATTGGTCTTGGTCACCTTCATGAGTGAGACGTCGTAGTTCGCCAGAATGGCATCCTCAATCTGCTGCATCATAATAGCAGATACCAGGTCCAACCACGTCGTCCCGGCAGTAATGTCTCCCATATATCGTGGCTTTGACTCCATACCATCGAGCTGCCAAACCTTGCCGTGAACTGAAACATACGCAACAAAATGGTTACCCGCTCCGTCGTCGCCAATACTCGTCGTCTGCCTCTTCCGGCCTTTCCGGCCTCTCTTCCTCTTTGGAGTTTGCGACCTTCTCGCTGCGGTCTGAATTTCTTCCCTCAATATCTGGTCCACGATCAGGCGGTCAAGCAGGGTAGCGAACGAATTGTGAATATCTCGAAACCTCTCATGCTCGTCCAATGCTACACCACGACTCTTAGCATCATAATCCCGTGTCTCGTTCTTGAAGCTGGACAGTGTCTCGCTAAGTGGAAAGTCCTCGCGATTCATCAGAATGTTCATCAAGGAAACTGTGCCGCAGGAGAACCTGGAAATCTGATTGGCAAACCATGGTAGACTTGCTGAACAGTCCTGGCTCATGGTAGATGTCGACGACTGCTTCGTGTCCCGTGGGATGTATCGAGAAAGGAAGATCAGGCCAAGGACATCATTGGGATTCTGATTTGGCAGCTCAGTGATGTCAAGCACTTCCTCGACATGGATATCTGGCACGCCCCATTCTTGTACAAGAATCGTGAAAATTTCAGGATCATTCTCAATCTCTGCCCAGCCTTTCCATGTTGTGGTTTGTTCCTCAGCTTTTCCATTGGTCTGTTGGTGCTGTTCCGCGACAGGAATATTCGCACTACCGCCTTCAATTTCTTGCTCACCACAGAGAGTGGAAGGTATGCATCCTCCGCCTCTTATACCAACTGAATCCACCGCAGGTAGAGAATGGTCGTGGTCTCGATCTCGCTGATTTTTAATATTTCTGAGATGCTCGCCACCATCCTGCTTCGCCTCTGCGAGCTCACCACCACTCATCGCCTAACCAGAAAGAAGTGAGTAATACAGTTCGGTGTAACATTGGCAAGGAGGGTTTGCAAGAATTAAGCGATTGTGAGGATAACAGTGTCCAGAGAGCTTCCTTGCTTATATATGCCACGATAGGTGTATCTCTAATAACTTGGGTAGATCTGCCAGAAAGGCCGAATGAAATTGTACCTTGTAAGGACAAAATTAAGTCCAGTGAAAAGTGTTTGCCAGAGTGAAGTGTGCTGGATCACCAGTAGGTGTGCTAACGTTGGTGCCAGGTGATGGATTGTTTGTGTTGTTGCGTCATGCCCGTCACTCAATTTTGCCGGACGCGTAAAGAGTGTGTACCGGTATTGACGCGCCCAAACTAAAAGAAGAAATTGATTTGTTTATGGTCATTAACAACACCCACCACTCAAAGGCTGAAGCTTGCAGATAGCGGAACAGCGTTCACTCCAACATCAAAGCAATCATTATTTTTGTTCATGTGCTAAAGGAATTAGGCCTACACTGCAATCTTCAACCACTGCAGCCTTGGTCAACCACAACAACTCCTCCGCTGTGCTCGAGAACTGCCTACCACCATATTGTCCTGAGTTGCCGCATGAGAAATGGATAGAACGCCCCGACTACGGTCGGCATTTCCAGAGACACCTCGTCATGAGCCTGGTGCCAAACTCTTCGCTGCAGGATCTACACCCTCATCAAAACCTCCACGAAGATCAGTAATACGACCGAGTCCAGCCATCAATGCAACTCCAACACAATCACCATTTGGCAGCGGCGGCGGCAGCGGCGGCAATCCTCCCCCTCCGCATATACCTCTCGACTTCGCAGATGGCCCCACGCAGCGCATGTATGTGCTGGCGGTCTACATAGCCCTGCTCGCGTGGAAGGTGTATGATTGGGCTTCATCATCAGGATATGCACAAACGGAGGCAACATGGTTGTTCATGAAATGGGCCTTCTTAGATGGTGCCTTCCTGGGTACGCTACCTCTGCTACGAATACCATGGTTCGAGTGGTCCTTCTTCACCTTCTTCGGCATCTTCCTCCTACACGCCGCAGCTGATTTCTGGTTGATGTTCAACATCGCCATTCCATATTCCAGCATCTTCTTCTACCTGATCCGAACCGTCTACGATCGAGAGCTCTCCCTTTCCGATACACGAGTCAATCCGGATCAGATTGTACACAATTCATCCATCATTCTTGGAAAACAGATAATCAATCTTCTCCCCGAAGGTTCAGCCATCTTGAATCCTGGACTACAGTCTTATTGTCTCGATTCTTCACAAACGATGATTGAGCTGCCAATTCAGATCAACCAAACTGAGCCCGAGACAATCGAATTGTTGAGATTCGATCTAGACTCTGAACATACAGAGACCATCACGATTGGTGCTAAACAAGCAAGGAAACTGAAAAAAGAAGCTGATCGTAGTCACGACAAGACTGATACAAGCACTCCAAGGCTTCTTCAATACCCTGTGACGAAGAAGGGTCTGTACAGGCTACAGAGGGTTGTAGACAAATCGAAGTTGGAGGTAAGAAGGAAAAGCAACGATGTCGCTGTGGTTTCTTGCCCACGAGCGTCTGTCTCGGCTAGCAATCCTGACAAATGTACTGGTGAGCTTAGCGGTATCTCCTTACATGTTACTGGCGTACCACCGTTCAAGGTCAAGTATAGCAAGAGGATCAACCAACACCAGTTCAGCTCCATCACCCAGACTATTCAGTCTGCTGAAGATTCGAATATGGACAATATTGTTCTTGACCCAAAGCACCCGCAAATGGGCTGGACCCAGTCAAAAACTCTATCTGTGGATATCAATGAGTCGCTTAATCAGAACGGAACCTGGTCATATACTATCGAGGAAGTCGAGGATGGCTTGAGTAACAAAGTCATGTTCGAGAACGACAATACGAAGAAGCTATTGACGACTAAACATAGACAGTCTATCACTGTTCACAAGAGACCAGTCGTGAAATTTGTAGGTTGTGATGCTGAGCACTTTCTGAGAGTCGCTGTAGAGGACAGCAGCCACAAGATGCCGTTGTCAGTTACCTCAGGAACGCAACTTCCAGCTTCGGACTGGCCGCTACAGATGCGATACACTTTCACTCCACAATCCGGCGGCGAGATACCGGCAATCGAAGAGTTCACATACGATCTGAAGGACGAGAAGGATTGGCCATTCATCAACAAAGCCGGCCGGTACGACTTGACAGCTCTTGAAAGCCAGTTCTGTCAAGGTGAGGTCAATGAACCCTCCTCTTGTCTCGTCTACAACCCACCAAGACCCTCGGTGAATTATCAGACAGAGGAAATATTCGACAAGTGCGCTGGCCGCCCAATCGGGATGATTGTGAACTTTGATTTCACTGGCACTCCACCGTTTAAGGTACGGTATGAAGTTGTCGAAAAGAGTAAAGGCTCAAGTCCGAAGGTACAAGAGTTTAGCGGTATGCGAGGACAAATGACCCTGCGTGAGCGCTCGGCCGGGTCATACCAATATCGATTATTGTCAATTGCAGACGAAGTCTACTCTCCAATCAGCATTAAGAGTGATGAAAACATGTTCGAGCAGAACATTAAACCACCGGCAGAAGCTTTCTTCCCCAGTAAAGACGAGTCTATCAGAGCCTGTCTCGATCAGCCGGTTTCTGTTGATGTCAGACTTCTTGGAGAAGGTCCTTGGGATCTTGAGTACGAGCTTGTACATTCTGGAAAACGACAAAAGTTTACGGCACACTCTGACAACGAGAATTTGGTTATCGAAGTACCCCCTCAGACAGATGGTGGTAAATACACTCTTGTACTGACAGGTGTTCAAGACTCGTCTCGATGCCGAACAGCACTAAAGGAAGAAAGACATATTGAAATACGACCTGAACGACCTCGCGCTGCATTCGGCGATGTCAACGGCAAGCGCTTGATCGAAGCTCTAGAAGGAAAGAATGTCCAATTACCACTGAAGCTCAAAGGTATCGCGCCTTGGAAAGTCCAAATCCAAAGCAACAACCGGATATCAGATCATACCTTTAGGGATGTTAATTCAGCCGTTCAAGCTGATGTCGAAGGAGTATACCAGATCATCTCTGTACATGACAGTTGCCCTGGTTTGGTTGATCCTAAGGCTGACAAGTTCGAGATTTCGTGGATTAAGCGACCAGAACTTCACATCCAAGATAGCTCTGTTAGCGATCTTGGTGGAAGAGTGTATCGCAAGGGAGCTGTCTGCCAGGATGAGCAGGACAAGTTCAAGATCGGTCTCAGTGGTCATTCGCCCTATCACCTCAAATATCAGATCTCAGCCGAACCACTAAAAGGCCAGAAAGCAGTATCCAACAAACCACTGTCCATTGCAAGTAATGGTGCTGATATTCCACTGGATACTTCCAGAGCTGGCCACTATACATACACGTTCAACGAACTCTCCGACGATCGATACGCACATGATCGCAAGCACTTTGCGCCGCTGGTTGTGAAACATGAGGTGTATGCGTTGCCGACTGCGCAATTTAGCCATCCCGGCAAAAGTTACGGGTATTGCAAGGAGGAGGACGAATTGCCTAGTGACGGCGAGACGGAGAACATTCCAATTACTCTGACGGGCGTGCCACCGTTCTCACTCGAGATCGCTATTACGCATCATGGTGTGTCTGCCAGACCAGAGGTTGTGCGCATAAAGGACATCCTTTCTAACACGTATTCTTGGGCACTGTCTCGATCGTCGCTCGGTCTTGGCGCGCATACGGTACAAATTCGTGGTGTCAAGGACAGCCACAATTGTGAGAGCCTCATCGACTCGAACCCTTCGACAGTTCGAATCCAGGTGGCATCACCTCCCAAGATCGCTTCTCTTGATACGAGGACAGATTTCTGCGTTGGTGATCATCTCGCGTTCTCACTGTCAGGCCAAGCTCCCTTTGACATTTTCTACAACTTTCAGAATCGAGATCGAAAAGCACATGTCACGTCTCACGAATTCAAGCGTATCTCGGACCACGCCGGCGACTTCGTTGTTACAGGCATCCAAGACTCGGTCGCCGTGCAGGGCGGTGGGAAATGCAAAGCCAAACAGGACATCCGGAAGACAATCCATCCATATCCGACTGTGCGACTTAGTCACGGAAAGACACTGACAACCGACATTCATGAAGGTGGTGAAGTTGAGCTTGTTTTCGAGTTCACTGGTAGCCCACCATTCGAATTTACATACACGAGATCGGAAAACGCAAAAGGCCTGAAGGGAAAGCCAGCTAGGGTATTGGAAACGAGACACGACTCGAGCAATGATTTCGTAAAGACGATCCGGGCGAGCGACGAGGGCACGTATCAGGTGGTTGCAATCAAAGATAGGTATTGCGCCTACTCATCGCCGGAGTTGGCCAAGATGGATGGAGGCAAGGGGCAAAAGTTGCTGACTTGATGATGTGAGACTGACAGGAGCGAGATTGGTGCCGTAGTTGATGTACTGTATGTTTCGGATCCAAGATTATCGTGGCCGGCGAACTAATAGGTGTACTGTGACTGTATTTCATCCTCCATGCCGTCCGGTTGCATCTTCCAGCGTGTCATAGTGGAGGTGGTGTAATTAGGGTCGGCACGTGCTAGGGGAGCTCGGAGCTGACTGCGCTAGCAAATAGCAGTGACGATGATGCCCCACTTATGTCCGGCTGTACTTAAAGGAAGGAGCATCCTCCATCGCGACGCCGAGCGCGTGCGGGCCATACTTTCCAGATTCTCCAAAAAAGCACGTAGGTATGCACATACCACGCGACACTCCCATATATTGATTATCAAAACTCCAGTACCTGACTTTTGGTCACTTGTATACCAACCGAAGGCTTGTTGAATGCCATATGCTTCTTACGCGTCGGCCTCCCTCTCGACCTTCAGTTTGCACGTAAATTAAGACCACACCCTGGTCGCGGTCACTGGTCTACAGTACTTGGTTACTCCGGTGTCCTGTTTGCATTGCGCCAACTGCGCCCATGCCACCGCCAACCAATCCAATATGCTGCTCGAACTTCCCCGGGACCTCCACTATCCAATCACGATAAGGAAGATCACAAAACGACCTGGTGAAGATGTTGAAGTGCGGGATGCGCTGTTCCGATATACCTACGTTACCAAAGTCAAGCACGGAGATCGATATACCGATGAAGAGACTGAAGTCGACAAGATTATTGCGGCCGACTTCGAGAGTCCTGTAGAAGGGAAGATCGAGAAGTGGCTCGTGTGGACGGATGATGTGATACGACAGCCGAGAGAGATCATTGACATTACTGAGCCATGCAAGCATTCGGTACAGTTCAACGGCTTGTGTACGGAGTGTGGCAAGGACATGACTGGGTACGTGAAGCACAAGCAAGACTTTCTGGACGCTACTGACACAGATTATAGAATCGAAGTACCAGCGGGCGCAGGCACTGAACGAGCTAATATCCAAGCTGCCCATGATACCGATAAGCTACTGATAAGTCAAGAGGAGGCCAGTGAAGTTGATGAAAGTTCGAAGAGACGATTACTTCAAGCACGGAAGCTCTCTCTGGTGGTTGATCTTGACCAGACCATCATCCATGCTGCTGTGGACCCTACGATCGGAGAGTGGCAGAAAGACCCTGACAACCCTAACTATGAAGCGCTCAAAGATGTCAGATCATTCAAATTGAGTGATGATGGTCCAGGCATGCACGGTTGCAATTACTATATCAAATTACGGCCTGGTCTCGGCCAGTTTCTAAAGAACATTGCAGAACTGTACGAACTGCACATCTACACCATGGGCACACGACAGTATGCGCAGCAGATCGCCACCCTTGTCGATCCAGACCGAGAACACTTCGGTGATCGTATTCTCAGTCGAGACGAGAGTGGCAGTATGGTCGCCAAAAATCTGACAAGGTTGTTTCCTGTCGACACAAGAATGGTCGTGATCATTGATGATAGAGGAGACGTCTGGAAATGGAGTCCAAACCTCGTTCGTGTGTCTGCTTTTGATTTCTTCGTTGGCATTGGCGATATCAATGCTGGTTTCCTGCCTAAGAAGCAAGACATACCCTCCCCATCGAAACCAGAGACAAAGTCTACCACGAACGGCAAGTCAGAGGATGAAGAGCGCGCAGTGAATGGTGAAAACGTGGAAGAGACGGATACTCCAACAGACACGACCGCACTACAACAAGTCGTCGCTATGAACGACCCGACTATGCAAGAGGTGCAGACGAAAGTGCAGGAAGAGACAATAGTCAGTCAATTAGAGCAGAAGCCGCTTCTCAAGCTTCAACAACAGCTTGACGAGAAGGATGGTGTCACCACCACACCACAAACTGAACCGCCGGCAACGCAGAATACAGACTCTGATTCTTCTTCCGATTCCGATTCCTCAAACTCCCCCAAGGCCAAAGCAAGACATAGCATCTTCAGAAATGACGACGACGAACTCTTCCATCTCGAGAAATCACTTCGCCTAGTACATGACCGCTTCTTTGCCGAATACGACAAGAAACGCAAGGTCGCCTCTCCCAAGACTGGCCGGGTAGCCCAGCTCAGTGGCAAGGGCAAGGCCCCTTTGGCCGACACCACTATCGAACCGGACACGCTGAACTACGTCCCTGATGTCAAGCGAATCATGCCTGCAATGAAAGATCGTGTCCTCGATGGTGTGACTATTGCCTTCTCTGGCGTTTTACCCCTCGGTGTAGACATCCAAACTGCTGACATCTCAATTTGGGCTCGCTCATTCGGCGCCACAATCACTGACAAAGTCACCCGCGATGTCACTCATGTGGTCGCTGCGAGGGTAGGGACGCAAAAAGTCAAGACGGCAGTAAAGAAGAACATCAAGGTTGTCGGCACCGATTGGCTCATGAGATCAATTCAACGATGGAAGAAGCTTGATGAAAGACCATTTCTGCTACCGGGTATTGGGCAGAGGATGCTCGATGATGACCATGAGAATGCTGACCATCCGCCCAAAGCTCCGAGAAGTGAAGTCAGCGCGCAAGATCTTCTGGAAGACAACAAGGTTGGAGTTGGACCAGACTTTCTGTTGTCAAGTGAAGATGAAGCGGAAGCACTTACGGAAACGGATGAAGATCGTCAAAAACAACCAAAGAAGAAGAAGCTGAAGCTCGATCTGCAACCACACGGGGCTGACAACACATACCCTGTCCCAGAGGGCCTCGAAGAGAGTGAGGAAGCAAGAAGTCCAGTCAGTGACATCAACAAAGACGAATGGGATGCAATTGGTGATGAACTAAAGGATTTTCTGGGCAGCGATATGGACACTGAGACAGAAAGTGACGCAGAAAGTATACGGAACGAGACTACCACCGGCCTGAGAAGCAAGAAGAGGCGAAGAGATGACGATAACACAGAAGGGCTCGAAAATAATCACAGCGGAGACGAGAGGAACGGAGACAGCACTAGTGGAAGAGCGAATAAATTACAAAAGGCAGGCAGTGGCGGGAGTGCACTCAGAGCAGTCTCGAATGCCGAATCAACAGGCCAAGATGCTACTACTATACCAAAGATACATGTGGTCAGAGAACAAACGCAAGAAGAATACGAAGCGGATATGGCGGCGGAATTGGAGCGGGAGCTGGAAGCTGCTGAGGCGGCTGAGAATGGGGATGGATGATTGCAACTTTGGTACTTAGTATGTAATCGAAGTGTGGATTGGATCTGTGGTTATGACAGCCAGGAAGGACCATGGTCTAGATGGTCTAGGTAGTTACTAAGTACTTGGATTTTTGATAACCGATACTGTAGATTCAGGTTGGGATGGCATGGCGTGACATAGCGAGGCCAGTCAAATGAGCGTGAGCATGAGCGCTGATTTACTTGGTTAATGCAATTCAATGCGATGCAATTCAATGCGATGCAATTCAATCAATTCAATCACACATGCAATATAAGATCTACAAATCTAGTCAATTTGAAGTCCACGTGCTGAAGAAGAACATGATTTTGGTTGAATGATTGTATTAAGGACTCATGGTATGATACAATCTAGTACTCGTCGTGATCCACTCATACCATTATACCACTGTGAGTAACATAACACTAACACGCTGAGAGTACTTGGCCTTGAACTCGAATTTGAACTTGAGGTTGAAGAGTAAAGATGAGCGAATTCAGACCTCATACCAGGAAACTCAAAGCACGTTCAATGTCGGCGGGTGTGTTGACGCGGTATCGTGCCAGTGTCTTCTTGGGCTCGATGGAGACGAGACATGAGAAAACGTGCTCTTGTTTTGCGTGCAGGAGAGCTCGGAACATATCTGTAGATGGGTATGCAGTCAGTACTAATTCAAATGCGTGTACGAATGCGAACCGAGATTGACTTACCTTCGTCCGTGGTGTCGTCTCCAGCACAAAAGACGAATCCTTTTTCTGAATCGAATGTTTCGTCAACGAGCCGAGACATGATGATTCCTTTGTTGAGTGATTTTGGTTTCACTTCGAGAATGTTGGAGCCTAAGCCGACGTCGACATCCCAGCCCTTCAGCAGCTCTTCCAGTTCGATCTGCTTTTGTTTAGCGACTCGTAGTCCGTTGACATGATCTGCATTCCGGTAGTGCCAAACGATGGCAACTTCTTTTCGTTCGACTTCACTTCCTGGGTTTTCTTTTGCAAGCTGATCAAAGACTTTTCCGGCCACGGTGTGCCATCCCATGTCTATTGATTCGGCTAGAGACACCCATTCTTTCGTGCCAGGTCGTTTCATGAAGCAACCGTGCTCAGCGCTAAGACCGATAGTCTCGATATGTCCGAAATGTTTTTCCAGGAACACCCTACTGCGTCCGCTGACGAGCCAGAATGCTGTATGGACATCACTCGACAATCTGATGAGAGAATCCATCACACTTTTGGTCGGAATGGCGGCCTCGGGATCATCAACGAGAGGGCTCAATGTACCATCGTAGTCGAATACTAGAAGTCTCTTCGAAGACTTCGTGTAGGCGTTGCCGAGCTTCTTCATGTCCAGTCTGGAAGCATCCAGAACAAATCGTTTGCATGCTTCGGTAAGGAACGTATTAGTCCATCGAGCAACGGATATGTGATTAATCTGCTTCGATAGCTTTTGATGTCTCTCCAACTTCTCGTCATCACTCATGTTGAGTCCCTGAAAAATGCTGTTGCTTACACTTTCCGGCTCAGACATGTTAACAGGAATGGCTCCTCCATTCTCGCTCAAGCGCTTCCCCGCGTGCGAGAGATTTGGGACCACTAGAGGGCTGTGTTTGTCCTTCTGAGATGCAAGGAATTCCTCAGCTGTAGTGTTGATATCACTGTCATCCGCCGTGATTAGGCCAAGATCTGCAGATTTCAACATTGCGGAATACTGTGCTGGAGAGATATACTGAGGTTTATGAATGATTGACGAGCATTCTTCTGTGCCAAGATCGCTATTGATCCTCTCGATGAAGTGCCCAACCCAACCGTCAACAAGTGCTTCTGCGGCTTTGGATACGATGATTTCTGGAACCGGACCGTGTCCACCATGTGAATCCGAATACTCTGCGTGTTGTTCATCTTTCATGTTGGTGGCAGGTCGGATTTCCTTTGCCTTTGCGGTAAGTGTCAAAACCACTTTGTCACGGGATTCGGGATGCTTGTCAAGATAGTGAGTGAAGCCTTTGAGAGTATCCAGGACACTTTCTGCGTCGTCCAGTCGCGCACGGACAGCAATGATCTTCTTTCCGTCAGAAATTGTCTTGAGCTCTAACATTCCATCATTGACCTGTTCTTCTTGTCGTATCGCTTCAGAAACCGTTGCAAAGTTAATGATAGTTGGTGCTACGACGATTTTGTCGCTGACCACTTCGGCCTTCGTATCGTCTGACGCATCTATGGTTGTAATTTGGTCACAGAGCTTGAGAATCTGGTCTTTGGTATCTTCGTGCTGCACACCGATAATAGAAGCACCCAGGATGCCAGTGACGTGAGCATCCCACTCCGGAAACATCTCAAAACAGTCATGGGTCAACCAGTTAGTGTGGTGGAAGTATGCAATAAGTGCTTGAGGTAATTTTGCTCGCAATTCTCCAACAAGGGGCATAAGCTGATAGTCGTGAATCCATAGAATATCACCGGGTTCATATGCTTTGAGGATGACGTCGAGGTATTCCTCTATCATGGTTTTATGGTCGTTCTTATCCTTCTCCGTCCATCCAGCCACGGTTGTGTCGACAGTGTTGGAACTTTGTGTATTCTCAGACCACACCATTGCATTTGTGAACCTCGTCCATCGATCTTGGTCACCGAGCATAAACATACCATCAGTGGCGGTAGAGTTTTCTCCAAGCCATACTGGAATAACCTCACAGTCATTATAAACAGCCTCAAGAACGATTCCAATGTGTTCTTGTGTAGTGGAGGTACACTGGCTGGCCTTGACATCTTTCAAAGAGTGCTTCATAGAATTGTTCGTCTGACTCTGTGCATCGCTATCGGCACCTCTGAGGTCGGATAATATGTTGCTTCGATTCTGCAGTCTGCTGGGTTCGGGATCGCGAGTTAAGAGTATTTCACCAGTCCAACCAATAACGGTGTGGTTCCATTGAGGTGCGTGGGAGAGGTAGTCGAGGGCATCGTACAAGGGTGAATTCGCTGGATGAGCCAGCGCATCGACTTTACCATTTCTAGAGATCTCAATAGTTTTCCGAAGTCGCGGGACAACACTGATAATTTTGCCAGTTAATCCCAGGCTTCGGAAAGTGGGTTCTGTTTTGAATTCCATGTTCTCAACAACTGTAACAGGTGCCTCTCGACTCTTTTGACTGGTGCTTGAAGGGTCGCGAGGAATAGAGGTGCGACCAGCGATTGGATCATGGATTATGTTCAGGAACACATTGCCTGGGTGTAGAAGTCGAGGACGCCCTTCACCAGATGCAGTGTCAGACACATCTGGAGGGTTTGACTTGAGTAGCATGTTGGCAATGTGGGTCCCGCCGAGAGTTTGGTTTGCGAGATTAACGAAGAAGAGATCTTAGGAAAAGTAGGGGTCCGGAGAGTACGCATAGACTGAGCCCTTACCACACTAGAATATCCCGTTCTCTGTGGTTGGCCGCCAGACGTACAACGGCAATAACCACCTGGTTTTGTCGCTGTGATTTGGAGATAGCAGGACAAGTAAGGAGGGACAAATGTTGATCAACCACTCTCCAACTCACAACATCAAGGACTTTCCAAAAGACCTTCAACGCACGTACAGCACCTAATGTGTTGGATCACAAGACTTGGATGTCACTCGCGACTTTGCGTGGCTTAGTACCGACAGAAGCAGAAGTCAACTGAGCATAAGACAGCCTGTGCTGCTGCAAGTCTTAATCGTCACGGTCGGGCGTCTAGATTGTTGAACGCAAAGCACAATTCTGGTGTCCCGGCTTGATCCATACAGATCACGCCACCCCGAAAGTCAGCCGGTTTCTCAGTGTCGAAACTGTTCAGACACCACTACCAGATGGTTTTGTTCGTGTCTGTCGTTCAAGAGACGGAAGCTCCCAGACTGTTGAGACAATGGTCTTTTCCACTGCTGTGTGGTGTGGAACAAGTATAATGGACTGGTAATTGATGCCACTGTCGCTGTGCTTTCCGTTGAATGGTGAGAAAGTGTTGGTGGTTTGAAGTGCCTAGTGGTCCTTGCCTTTATTGTAGGCAGACACGGAGGGAAGCTGCAGGCCTGAATGTGCTACCCTGGAAGGCACAGTCTTTATTCTGTCGCTGTTGGTGTTTGAGACGCATACACTCAGACTGTGGACTTACTGAGACATTGCAAGTAGCAACGTTGGTCTTGGGATACTACTAAGTCCTCTAAGTCAGATCTCGACAGAAGGATCAGCTTTGAGCACACCCGATTTCAGCACTAGCGTCGCACAGACTGGTGATGCTGAGGGAGGAAGGAGGAGCTCGTGAAACAAATTGCAAAAACTTGAAGTGAGCATGCAGTGGGCATCAGGTTAGGAGCAGGACATGAGGGCGGAAGTGCTTGCCGCAAGGCCATGTGCGTCCTGATCGGCCCACTTTCTACATCCGGTAGGTATGGCGTCACCCATGGATACCCGACAGGAAAAAAATGGGCAACGGTCCAGCATTCAGGAACCAAAAACGTGGCACGGCGGGTTAAGGGAATTTGTTCGGATGTGATCAACACTGCATGTAGGCCGGGAGCATGGTTGCTTTCTAACCAGGCCTTCCGAAAATGTTGAGGTTGGGAGCGAACGAGCAAGGCTTAGATAAGGTACAAGAGGACTTGTTTCGCTTAAGAATCGTTTCGGTGCCTAGACACTGCGACCCAGATACGGTACATAGAAAACGAATCAGAGGTCATGCTGTTGAGCGTGCCAAGTTTGGTATCCTTCCAATCATCACTTTGCCTGCACTTTGCCAGATTCGTGAGGTCTTGGGTCAGTCCACTTCCAGTTACATACCCTCTTATCATAGAAGCTTGTGCTCATAATCTCCCACTTTACCTCGTGACTGAACTGGTTGCTTACCGATCCTCTCACCGGTGCGCCCGACCTTGCCTCAACAGCATAAACCAAACTATCATGCCCTTCGGTGAAGCTCTTCTCAATCTTGAACTCGCACTTCCGCTCATCGTGAGCTGACACAGATTCAGTGATGGTAAGACGCACGATATGCGCGCCTGAAGTGTGCCCTGCAATTAGGAGGATGTAGTCCGTGCTGATTGCAGCATCTGGCTGTAACGGAGCCGGATTTTCGTAGGAGTCAAGTAGTTTGATTCTCCATACACCGCCTCCCAGAGCCAGTTCCGCCTGAAGCACGAACGATAGGGTCGGGGGTCCTGGTTCTGCGAGATCTTGATCAGAATGATTGACATTGAGGATGAAGAGCCGAAGGGTCTCGTCATAGCTACCGGTAAGAATGAACCATTGACATGCATAGGAACCGCTCTCGACCTCAGCCTGATACCTTGATGACGGTTGAACAGGGCCAAGACCGCAAATACTGACGACTCCAGCTTGATGTGTTCTCTTAAGCGTGAGAAGAAAATTCACATCGATGGTATCAATATCTGTATCCTCTAGTACTGAGGACGGTAGGTGTAAATGAGACATTAAGAGCTGACTATCATCGCCGCCTGAGAGGACTAGAACATCTGGCTCGACTTGCTTTGAACTCTTCCAATAGATAATTGGTAGAGTTGTCCACGCTTCGAGATCAAATGACTGCTGGTGAATCTGCAATAGCTGGGTTCGAACACTCTTTGGAGCATCCTGCGAAAAATCATGCTTCGAGCTGAGATCGTCGGGAATGGTGCGTACGGGGTAGGGAAGCGTTGTTTTCAAGAGCTTCGTACTGCCAAATTGCGTGGTTGCGGCCAAGATAACACTTCGCTGGTGTTGATCGCCCAGGCTCTGGACTTGCTGCTCTGGATGGATGAACTGGAATTGAGTGACAATGGGCAGTGGACCATCATCTTCATCGGGCTCTTCGACGAGAGCTTCTCCAAGGCTAATGAATGTAAATTCCATCGAAGCCTTCACAGCATTGTAACATCTGGAGAGAAAGTAGAACTGAACGTGTCCAGCACTTGTCGCTGCGCCAAGGAGGTCCCGGTATTGGGGATGAAAGTGTACGTCGTAGATGCCAAATGGAAAATCAAGTCTCTCGAGTGAGAAGTGAACATCTGGCTGAGACCGCACTGGTTCCGAGAATGGAACAACCTGCAAGGAACCTTTTCTACTGCTCGACCCAGAGTCCGGATTTCCATTGGTAAGAGAATATGTACCGATGACAACAAATTCCGGGTCTTCAGGTACGAGGGCAATGGTATCGGGTTCTTGATCCAGATCTCGGATGCCAGCCTTGCCTTTGTTGCTCATTCTAAGCAAGAGTTACTATGTGATACAAATCGTTCGCATGGACTAATGCCTCTCCAGCTTCTCGTCGTGATTTGTCGGTGCGTTATTCTTGATTACGAATTCGACGCTGTCTCCATGGATATCATCCTTTCACGACATGAGTT
>JAKLMK010000080.1:0-53180 GCA_022813445.1 Neophaeococcomyces aloes | reverse complement strand
GGGATTGTCACAGTAAATTTTGAGACAAAGACAAGTGCAGCTGGGGCGAAACAAGAACCTACCTGAAATGTTCTTGAAACACGGTAAATTCTATAGCGAAGCTCGCAAATTATTCATGCTCAGAGCACAACAGGTGGTCGAAACCAAAATTGATGGTGAAAAGATGGTATGGTTTGAATCTGGTAATACGAACCGCCAAAATTTATAACACAGTTCGATTTGAGTTTATCTGCCTCGCACCTTCCTTAGCAGCAGCTGCTGCAGAAGCTCCTGCCTGATTTTGCGGCAACCTGGACACAGCCATTCAAAAAACAGCGACCGCCTTCTATGGCCTCTAAACACAACCTCTTTTATGTGCAGCTTTCTCGCAAATGTCGTGATGTGACAGACCTCGACAATGGACGGAGCAAGCAGTACAGCAAGTGAAGAAGAAGTTCACACAGGCATCGGAGATGTCCGGTCAAGCACTAGCGTTGACTCCAGTTTCTATGGTCAGTACCAACTACCACAAATCAACAGTGACTTCATGCAAGACTAAAGACGATCAAGGCGATGATGCATCGAAACAAGAATTTGAACAAAAAGCCAGAATATTTGATACAAGTGACTACTGGCGAACTCACCAATGGAATCTTCAGGTTACTGCTGTCAAAGAAGTAGCCAACAATCCTGTTGAATGGCAGATTGAGAGCCAGAAGCGAAAGAGAAAACTTGAGCCTAGGAAGGACAATTCACTTGAGGAGACACGGAAGCAGAAGCGGAGTAAGATTGAACATGCAGTAGCCCCTGACCAGGGCTTAGCCGTGCAGCTGAATGCATACAACCCATACGAAGGTGATCCAACGGCTCTTCAACTTGCAGAGTCAGTCGACGATTTCCTTGCACGCCTCAAGCCATCCTCAATAGACACACCACAGCCATGGATCTGGTGTGCCAACTTCCATTCTTCATACCGGCCAGCTGGCGAGAATGTTGCAGTCTTCAAACAGCTCGGTACCAACCTTTTAGAAAAGTTCATGGCCAAGCGATACCATCTCGGGGCATCCTTCGATCCGCCAAAGCCTGCCGGTACTATAACTCGAATGATGTCAGCCGATCGAGAGACGCTCGAAGGCGACATCCTTAACGTGGCTCAACAGAATGGTGTCATCGGCGGAAAGTGGTTGCTTTTCCCTGCACCAAATAAAGTCGACGCATATTGGTCTGCTGTTGTGCGAGGCACAGTTGATGGACGGCTCGGTATTTCCGCCAAGGTTGCCACCAACTGCAAACCTGTCAACCCCAACAACCCGGGCCAAGTCGTCTGTGTGTACACCAGAGACTTCAATAACGAGGAGGACCTCAAGCGAGTGTTGAAAGAGCTTGTTAGATTAGGTCTGGCCGAAGAACATGTCGGACCTCCAGGTGGATGGAAGCACGTTTTTGATGTCAAGGCTCAGATCTATTATAAGCCAAACGCCTATACATACCTTGATCTCATGAGTCAGAACAAATACAAGATCAGACCGAGTCTTTGGGCTACCAGTTGGCTACTGACAGAACAAGACGTTCAAGGTGATAAGGCGGAAGCATGTAAAGAAATGTGGCGAATCGAGCAACGAGCTCGGGCTAAGAGAAAGTAGCTCCAAGCAGCCGTTGTCATACGAGCTCCTGGAATCATCAAATGTACCGGTCAATATGTCACCGGGGACATCGTTTGTTGTGACGATACGAAATGGTAAAAGACGAGGTAGGCGGATGATTGAAACCATCTTCATGCAGCTGCTTCCTCTTTCTTCGGCACGCACAACCTCCTCCTATGCATGTTGTAGATACTGTAGTCGCCCTCGATAAGCGATCTTAGCAATGCGACTGGCCTCTCTTCAGCCTGACCCTCAGCCCGGATCTGTCGGTCCCACTCCGACATATCCTCTTTCAATTTCTGATGCATCGACATCAACGTAGCTTGAATATGCTTGATATAGTAGGCCGACCTGCCAAGATCGTTGTACGGATTGGCCGGATCATGCAGAGTCATTCGAAAGTGGTCTCGACCTTCATGAATGTCAGCTAGATTTTTCCGCACGTCGAATTTCACTGGAACAGCCGCTATTGGGTCTTGCGTGATCAGGTCTATGGCGTTACGTGCTGTCAACGGATTGTCTTTTTCGTATTTGCTAAGTCTGCCTAGCAGATACCGACTGGGATGATGTGTAATGCCTGTTGTGTAGAAGTCGATTTCGGACCAGAATCGGAGGAATTGTAAAAGCTGCTTGCCACAGTCGTGCGAATCGGTCTGATTTTGGTGGAGTTTTAACGAAACGACAATCATATTGAGTAGCGGGTACGATGTGAGCCCGCCGTGCTGTCCTTTGCATAGTCCGCGCATCTGGAGAGCTTGCTTGAGGACTTTGAATAGTGCTTGTAGGGTTGGCCATTCGGCACGAAGACCTTTGACCAATTCGAGCGAGCCGTAGCCGGTGGTTGCATTTTGGATTTGGAATTCGAGACCAGTGGGTGCGTGGGTGCCAACAATTATGGGGACTCGCGCCTGCTTGGCATAGTACGACGCTAGGATGAGGTCTCGTTGCGGCATGCCAAACCTGATGTATCTCCACAAAACGGTCAGCGGATCAGCATGAGCCTTCTGAGCAGAGTCTTTGGACACAAAATTGAGGTCTAGGTCGGAGAGGGCAGTTGCAAGACCGCTTGCTCGAGAGCCAATTACATCCAAACGCTCTAAGCTCTTGCAACCTATCCTAGCGCAGGCTTCAATATCGCTCAATGCTCGCTGGGCCGCGCTAGCCTCTTCTGCGGTCGGAGAAAAGAGTGTATTGGCAGCCTGGATTTCAGTTGTGAGTCTTTGCAGTGCAGACTGCGTCGACCTGAATTGCGCGTCTAGCTCTTGCATCCATGGTAAACGGAGATATCGAGGCACATTACCGATAATCTCCCAGTCCAATGCCAATGGCCGCGGTTTGCCTTCGTAATCTTGCACACCTGGGGCATCCGATGACTGTTCCCTTTCAAGCGCCATGCGCTTGACGGACCAGTCACCTATTCTAGAAGCCCATGCTGTTGATGTGTTGGTTGCAATTTGCTTGATTTCAACCTGCTTCGCATTGGCTTCCTGGTGCGCTACCAGAGTGTTCAAGAGACTGCTAGTGTCGATGAGGCCCGACTTATCGTCCTCGATCCTTCGTGGCTTCACCCTCGGTTCCAAGGCCTCGAAACCCCCATCTTCGCCTTTTATTTCCCAGACTTTCGGTTTCTTGCGACGCCGAGAATCGTCAGTTTTGGTGTGCCTGGTTGGATGTGTAGGTATCGAAGAGGTCCATCGAATGTGGGTGGAGTGAGATGGTTTCGATGCTTTGAAAGTCGCAGTAAGCCGCTCAGATGTGAAGAATGACGCGCTCCATTTCCGAACGGTTTGCATGAGCAATCCGTTCGTTGTCGCAGTGATTTGACAATTGCTACAAGAAGTGAATCAGCAGTGGGAAGACAAAACATAATGTAAGTTACCGAGTATCTACCGAAGATAGTGGATCGCATTGAAGCCAGCAACAACAAACCCAGCACACGTAAGCAATCCACACCTCCTATCACAAGGAGACCATTGTATGTCTCTAGTGGCTACTGACCAAGCACTGATACCACCGATACAACGACGTTTCCAACTCATAGTTGTATTGCAAGCAGCAGGGGAGAAGCGATCACAGCTTTATGGGAAGACGGTCAAGCGACCATCGTCGAAGAGTGTTCCTGGTTGTCGCAGTTGTAGCTGGCCAGGCATCGTAGCCAGTAGAGAAATCGGTAATTGGTACTACAAACTAAGTTCTACGTATATCTAGACAACTACTCGGCAAATTGATCAGCCAACACTCACGTATATTGAAGATCAAGTCCCTCAAGCTCGTTCTTCGCCCTCCAGTCGCCCATCAATTTGAAAAACGCCGGGGACCCAGCACCGTACGTGGAACCTTTCAAAGCCCTCGGATTCTCTATGCCTTCGTTGTTGTAGTAGCCAGGGGTACACTCCTTCAAGAACGGTGTCCTGAGTTTGGCCAATTCCACAATTGTTTTGGTCCAGTTCTCCTCGGCCTCGGCAGTTGGTTCAATGGTCTTGATGCCCCGTTTCTTGACCTCGCTGATCACGTACGCGATATGCATGGCTTGCTCGCCAGTGACGTGCAGAAAGTTTGGTGACAATGCAGCCTGAACAATGCTGACGAGGAAGCAGTTTGGAAATTCTCGGACAGTCCAGCCGTGGAGGGTGTTGGGTCCTTCGGCCCACTTCTCGTCAAGTGTTATGCCGTTCCGACCGTAGATCTGCATGTTTGCACGGTGGGAAAATTGTGTTGCGAGTTCGAAGCCTGTGGCGTAGATGATGCAGTCGACTTCGAACTCTTCATCGTTAGCTACCACGCCCTTTCCTGTGATGTCTTGCACGCCAACACCTTTTGTGTCAATGAGACGTACGTTGGGTTTGTTGAAGGTCTGAAGGTATTGGTCGTGGAAGCAGGGACGTTTGCAGAGTTGATTATACCATGGTTTTAGCGCGTCGGCTGTTGCTTTGTCTTTGACTATTTGGTCAGTTCGAGCACGGACTTGTTCCATCTTTTCGAAGTCGGCGATTTGACGATTGGCGGCGGCTTTTACGGGATCTTCATCTTTTCTGCCTCTTGCTAGAAGTTTGTGGAGAATATCAGTCCAGCCGTCATTGACATAGTCATGAGGCTCGATGCCGCCATTAACAATTCTGTCGAAGTTCTCCATTCGCTCTCGTTGCCATCCCTCTTTCAAGCTAGCAGCCCATTCTGGATCAGTAGGGCGATTGCCTCGGACATCAATTGAAGACGGAGTTCGCTGGAAGACGTAAACCTGCTTGGCGTGATTCCCAAGATGGGGGACGATTTGCACCGCTGTTGCACCTGTGCCAATGATTGCGACTCGCTTGTCCGCAAGACCAGTAAGATCGCCAAGATTGTCACCTCCAGTATAGTTGTAGTCCCAGCGGCCTGAGTGGAAGCTATGGCCCTTGAACTTCTCAACGGGCAGTCCGGGAAGCTTTGGTCTATGGAGTGGTCCTGCTGCCGGAACGATAAATTGTGAACGGAGTGTGTCCCCTCTGTTGGTCTTTACCACCCAGATCTTGGCATTGTCGTCCCATGTAAGACTGTTGACTTCGGTTTGGAAAAGTGCTTTGTCGTAAAGGCCATATTTGCGGCCGATCATCTCCGAGTGACGCAGTAACTCCTTGGAATGTGCATACTTCTCTGTTGGCATGTAGTTCAATTCTTCCAGAAGTGGCATATAGATGTAGGATTCAATGTCACACTATATGTGGTCAGTTTCGACAAATGGTTGAGCTGACAGTGAATGTTTACCTGTGCACCAGGATATCTATTCCAGTACCATGTGCCACCGAAATCACCTGCCTTCTCGATCATGCGAAGGTTTGTTATACCTTTCTCTATCAGACGCACAGCAACAAGCTGTGCACCATACCCACCACCGATGATGACGACTTCCGTATCCTCATCGACGGGGTCTCTTGTAAAGCCGGGTTTGACCCACGGATCTACCAAGTACTGACTCAGATGTCCATCGGTAAGTCTGTATTGAGCAAGGCCTCCTCCAACAGCGAGACGCTTGTCCCTCTCCTCCAGATACCTTTGCTTGAGCTTGACAGGGTCAAAGGGCAGTTCCTTGGGTTCTTTGACTTCTTCGATGCTGGCTTCTAAATATGCCTTCTCAGGTTTGGGACCAAGCAAGTCTACCTTCTCGAGGATTTCAGCTGTGGTAGTCATTTGGCAGCAAAGATACCCAACGAGTTTCGAGCGTTCCGCAGAATGGGTTCAAGCCAACAGCGCTGAAGCAGATTGTGATGCCTTTGACTCTTCCTTTATATGGATTGACGTGCTAGCTAGACCGATCAAGATTGGAATTGTCAAGAGGTTGGAAGTGGCTGAGAAGTCTACAAAACCGCGAGACTGATACAGTAAGGTTGGCACAGTAAGCTTGACACAGTAAGACTGACACAATAGGTTTTCAAGGCATGTACCTCTTTAAGTATACCCAGCCTCTGCCGCGGCAGGATTCGAGATATTCCAGTACATCTGGTTTACAGGGTCATATGGGAAAGCCATCAAAAACAACACACCTTGATTGGTTGCTATCTCGGGAAGTGGGAGACAAGGCCCCCGCATGTAAGATGTTCCCTCGAGAAAGTCGGCTACCTGCCGAGGCAGCCACGAACAGTGTGCTTCATGGGAAGGACACCGAATGATGAATCGTGGCATAAAGAGGCAGTCTTTGTTCGAATCTAGTGGTCAGCTAGAAGATCTCGTGCGAGGTAGAAGAGTCTTGCTATATTCATGCCGCGGGGTTTCGCCCCGAGAGCACTCGTAACTGAGAGTGAACTTATGTCGGTCGAAGGAAGAGAGTACGGTCTCCGGCTGATAAAGCTCCGGAAGGATACTCAGCACTACCAGCGACTGAGAAAGAAAGTCGAGATGAGACCATGGTATGTACATGTGTCTAGGTAGTGGTACTGTATAACAGAGAACAAAATACTGCAGGAGACTCCTCAATTTCACAGCATTTCTTGTTCTCTCAGCTCCGAGTCTGAATCACAGGACTTTGTAGGTATTTGACAATGCGAGATGAACATCTTGTACGGATAGGTGTCACGCATGACGATATGCTGCTCTGCTTTATGGGCAATGTCTATCTTGAAGCTCAAAACAATCGTGGTTGGATGGTTGACGAGCAAATTGAAACGCGATACACGTTAATGCTTAATGCCTGCGCGCAGCTCTCGCGTCGTCCCACTCCGATGCCCATCAGCGTCACCGCAATCTCTGCTAATCAACCATAACATTGACCCCTCTGACAGGTCGTAACGGCGAAGTTGGAAGTCTCACATCACATCGAGCTTAATCATCTGTGAACTTGGCCGGGAGAGTTACTCCTGTCCTTAGTTGATGCTAAGCAACGCCGTAAACAGCCATGGCGGCACCTTTGCGTGAACCACCGTCACCCTCTTCTGCTTCTCATACTCCTCAGCTGAGCTCGTCCCGGTCGAGCATAGATACTTCTCGATCACCTCGCCTTGGCCATGCAGGGCTCCACATCCAGAACCCGAGCAGTGCAGCTCAACACAGACAAAGCTTTGGAGACATACGATATCCTCCGAGCCCCAGGTCTACCAGGCATGCATCAATATCATCCATAGCGGTTCAAGATCTCATAGACAACCCACCCAACGCTGCATCCGATCCAAGATTTGCGAACCGCGACTGGCGAACAGTTCGTTTAGGGGAGCTTACGAGTTCGGAAGATTTGCAATTTATTGACGTTGGTGCAAGTGTGGAAGAAGCTACAAATGTAGGCACAGACGTTGTCAGATGTTGAGGTCAAGTACATAACTAACAACGATAGCTTCTGATCGACTCCGGTGCACCAGTCCTCCTGCTTCGTGACCCCAAATCCACCGCTCCCATCGTCGGAACATTCGATTACACCTCTCTGAACGCATACCTACTGACGGTCGTGGGAATAGCACAACCGAATGATGAGCACGTGGAGAGGTTCGCAAGACTTGCACAGAAAGCTAGCCAGGGCAAACCTATCCCTCTGCGTGATGTGCGTGGCTTGGGCCGTCAAGATCCGGTGACCTTCCTGCCAGAATCCGCCGACTTGGTTAAGGCGATCGAAATATTTGGCAAAGGTGTACACCGTCTCTTAGTTGCAAGAGAGGGTACAGACGGCAAGATTGAAGTCACTGGCCTACTTAGTCAAACAAGATTGATGCGTTTCCTATGGGAGAACGGTCGAAACTTTCCTGTTATTGACCAACTCTATTCTCAACATCTCCGTGACTTGAAGATCGGCTCTAATAATGTCATTGCTATCAAGTAAGTCTGCAGGTAAGCATGGCAAGGGTTCACTCTAATACTTGAGACAGTGGAGATCGCCCTCTCGCCGAAGCACTTGTACTTCTACTGGATGAAGGCGTTTCATCGTTAGCAGTGCTCGACAATGCCAGTAATGTTGTTGGTAACATTTCCACCGTCGACACCAAACTTCTAACCAAGTCGTCTTCCCTACCTCTACTCCGCAATACATGCATTCACTTTGTATCGGTAATTCTTTCTAATCGTGGCATGTACGAAGGCAAGGACTCTTTTCCTGTCTTCCATGTAACACCTATGAGCACTCTTGCCCACACTGTTGCAAAACTGGTAGCCACCAAAAGTCATCGCATGTGGATCACTGAACCCATGTCACCAATGTCGTCTGGACCACCAACCCCGGCACTGCACACAGCAACCATGGCACCACTGTCGTCGCATAGTTCGTCGATGTCTCTTGGCCCAGGACAGCATTTTTCCCAACCACCACAGGCTACCTCATCTGACCCACTCCACGTTGCGGACGCATCACCCAAAACGCCTACGATATCACCTTCAGGACCTTCCATTTCTGCTAGCGCACTACCGGGAGCACGGATTAGTGGCCATCTCGTCGGGGTGGTTAGCTTGACAGATATCTTGATTTTGTTTGCCAAGGTAGGTGGGCTCGAGACCGCCGACCCGAACGAGATTAGATTGCGACGTAGGAGGTCATCAAGTAGCAGCGTGAGGAGAAGTTTGGACCTTGGTTCCAGGCCTTCCCGGCCATCAGGAGATTTGAGCAGAAGGATATCTGACAAGGGTTGATTGTGGTCATCTATAAAGGACTCTCGACTCTCTTCCAAGCTAAGTAGCATATCGCGCTCTATATACCAGCATCGTGCTAAACAAGTTATAACCATCTTGGGGCAGAAGTTGATCTAAGCCAATCAGATTGTGACTTTTGGCAGTCAAATTACTCCACGTGGCTGATTGTTATTTCATTCAAATTGCCGAAGCAGTTCAGTAGTAGCCATCAGATGTATACTTCCGGTACTTCTCGTCATCCACAGTACTCATCATGAACCATCATGATTTGCGCCACAGGCAGGATTATCTATAATTCTTTGGCACAAAGTATTGTAGTCTGACTGCCATTTCGACAGCAATGTCGACTCCTCGAAGCCTCCTATGCATTGCCCACAACATCCCAAGCATACATAGTGGCAATATAATGACTTGAGTACACTTCATACTTCGATCTGGTGATGAGGAATTGATCAGAGCTTTGAGCTCTGAGCAATGCTTGACTCGGTATATCAAAACTGAATAAGAAGTTTGACGAGTCGATGATGCCAGCAAGGGTGAGAGGTAACGTACCTGAACCTCTTATGCAGTCGTAGTTTAGCTAACACACTCTTTGTCACAGATGAAGCAAGGCAAACGATTTTCCATCGTTTATGATGATCGGAGATCTATGGCCTTTATCTCCACCATTGCACCAGACATCGAAGTGGCCTCTATCAAACCGCGTACTTTGCTTTAGTGTCATTGACAAACAACCACCACATGGCACAGTGATAAGACGACGCTTGTACAGCGCTGGCCTATCCAGCCAATTCACGAATAGAATTTAGCCACGTCTTTCTTGATCATTTGTCTCGCACTATATCGCTATTTGCAGTCACCAGGGTAGCCTTTGTACGCTGTCAGACCAGGACATACCTCAATCGTCAAGCATTACGACCAGGAGTTTCCATCCACAGCATGTCTGGGCGATTGCACAAGCACTCTCCGTCGATTCAATACAAGAACCAAGCACATGGACCACCTCCAAGAATGTCTTCATTGTCTTCTATTGCGGTGCCAAGGCACGCTCCGCCGCCGATTCCATTATCGCAGATGTCGTTTGAAGAACTGATGGAGATTCTACCAACGCTCAATGCCGCTATAATAGCCCACGACTGGATGCCATGTATGCAGAAGCGTCAGCAGGAGATCAAGAAGGTAATGGAGAGCAAAACACTCAATACGGATGTATCTGAGGTAAGTTTGAGGACCTTGGATCAGGTAAGTTGATTGCGATGGTTTGATGCTTAGAGCTGATGCAGTCAAGGATCTCCTCAAAACCATAGAAGGTGCTAACAGTACTGCGTCCACATTCTACACACTCTTCGAAACTGTAAAGGATTTACAAGATACCAATCTCAAGGACCAAATCGCCGAACTTGATGAAGCTAATGCACGACGATTAGAAGCAGTAGTTGCACTTGCGAGACATGTTGCCATGCACAAAGAAAAATGCGCTGAATACGAACGCAAAATCACCGTAATGCAACACAAGTCACAACAATCCCTTGACATTGTTCAAGCATTTGTCCACGAGAATCTTGCAGACGCTTTAGACAAGTCGCCTCAAGCGCAAATCGAAGACGTTCTTCGAGTATTCATGCATCGAAACAATGACATTACATATTCGGCGAAGCACGTCCCCGGCGCACTGTTCGACGAGGTTCAGAAAGCATTGAACGAGGTAGCCTCTGAGCGTGATGAGCTGAGAGATATCTGTAACCAACAAGCGACTACTGTTCATGAACAATCACACGAGCTTGATACGTACATCAGTCGAATGGCAAAGGTTATTGGCCTTATCCAAGAGAAAGAGAAAGTCAATGGGAAGCTCGAAAGAGAGAACGAAGGATTACGCAAAGATCTTGAAGCACTTACCGATGCTGTTAGAAAGCAGAAGGTTCATGACGAGAAAATCAGGCGGATGCCGAGCGACGGTCATGCTTTCCAAGGTTATATGGATGATGACATCTGGGCGCGAGACGCAGAAATCATGAATCTCAGACGCAAGCTAGAACAGGCCTTCTACCGAGAACGACAACTCGATAATCAGCTCAAGCAATTTGTACAATCATCGCAGAGCGAGCGACTAGACAAGCGACCGAATCGGCTCAAGCGGCTCCTCACGGGAAATTCGTACTCACAAGAACACCCGCTCATGCTTCCCAAAGGCAATAGTATGCTCGACCTAAGCTATGCAGCAGTCTCCATTTCCAACAAGTCAAATGGTCACAATGGTGAATCGTATCCATTAACCAAGACCGCTAGACCGTCTCCCACGACAGCAGCCTTCTACGCCGATGACCAGATGTACGCCCCTGACCTACTATTACCACGCAATCTTCGAGATGAGCGATCTTCAATTGATCTTCCGCCTCGATTTCGGTCCACTTTCGATACCCAACAACCACATTCGGAGGACATTGAGACAGCAGTATCGAGCCGCTTCCAAATGCCAGTGAACGTCCGTTCGACTGTCTCGACACCACGGCCACTCACTCCAAAAAGTCAAAGCTCAAGTTCGAATTCTATTCCCTTCGAAGAATT
The DNA here is from genome assembly GCA_022813445.1 of Neophaeococcomyces aloes. Taxonomy (NCBI): domain Eukaryota; kingdom Fungi; phylum Ascomycota; class Eurotiomycetes; order Chaetothyriales; genus Neophaeococcomyces; species Neophaeococcomyces aloes. The sequence continues at coordinate 41,910 of JAKLMK010000080.1, read as the reverse complement.
GCAGAATTACAGTCGATCCTGTGCTCAACCCGGAAACAGCAAACCAGTGGTAGGTATTCCGAGATCCGCGAGCATGTTATTTGCAGAGCACGACTTTACTCAACCAGCAACCGCCCATCAACGAGTCTTGAGTGGAATCACGGAAGTATCAGAGACGGGTACAACGGAACACAAGCGCAATAGTCAAAGCCTGGACAGTGTCGACAAGAAGATGTACCGGGACAGCCTCGCAGCATTTGGAAACTTGGATATGAGGTAGTTCAACTAATGTGTTGGATCAACCTGTGAGAGTGGATTCGTGCCACGTGCCACACCTTTTCGACACCTTGGTGCGTCAGGTCGGGATTTGTTGGGAGCTATCACAATTTAATTGCCTCCCAAGAATTTCCAGCAGCGCTTGAGCTGGAATGAGTTGCTTCAGAAGCATCACAATGCAAAGTCAAGCACAAGGTGGAACCTTAGCAGGCAGAAACGTTGAGACAAGAACCGAGGCTTTCAGGTAATTCTGCTTTTGTGGACGGAGGAATAGCGCACTCTGCAGCACGAGAATCTTGCCTACTAAAGCATCGGTTTGTATTCCAATGAGGATGCTGGTTGTCTTGTAGTCGCTGCAACAGTGCAATAATTGCAGGAATCAGCTACTTAGATGCATTCGACTGCTATAGTCACATGTACCGTTAAGTTATGAATTTAGTATAGGAATACTTGGTTCCCTCCAAATGCCATTCCCGTGCGCCCACGCCATATTGAGTTTCCACATGCATGACGCGAAGCACCTTCCGCTCCGTGAGCACTAACACGCTTAAGGAATAGCTCAAATACTCCTTGGCTCAAACGCTCCTAACCAATCCTCATAAGACATTCAGAACGATAACAAACTCATCCACAACAACCCCTTCAACTCCAAACTCCAACTAACATAAACATTCACCTCCACCTAACCACACTCTTCCCCAATAAATAATAAAAATGACAACCAACCTACAGAAACCCCCACCCCACCCTCAACAACCAACACAAACATCAACATCAACATCAACATACATCCCCCTCTCCCAACTCACAACCCCAACATTCAACCCGTACCTCTACGCCAACTCCCTCGTAAAATCAATCAACAACACCCCCTCCCACCCTACAGAAACCCAAATAGACCTAACAACCCCCCTCCAAAAAACCCTCTTCGACCTCCAGGAAATAGACACAAGCATCCACACCCTGACATCTCGCAACGCGCTTGATATCTTGCAGTATACAAAGACTCAAAACGAGACGGCGCAACGGTTGCTGGAGAGAATCGATGAGGAGAGGGGGCGGTTGGTGGGTGATTTTGAGAGGGTGAGAGGGGAGGTGCTGGGACGGTATGAGCGGGCGGAACGGGCTAGGTTGGGGGCGGAGAGGAGTTTGGAGGTGCTTAGGATTGGGAGGGGGGTTGGACGGGTTATTGGGTTGGCGAGGCGGTTTGAGGCGTTGGTTGGAGAGGGATTTGGAGGTGGTGGGGAGGGACTGGTGAAAGGTGGAGGGCCGAGGGAGGATTTCAGGAGTGTGGTTGAGGCTTGTGGGGTTTTGTTACGGTTTAGAGAGGTCATGAGCGGTGCTGAGGCAGCGGAGTTAGGGAGGGTGAATGTGGTGAGGCAGGTTAGGGGACGGGTTTTTGAGGATGGGGAGGCGAGAATCTTGGACTGGGCGAGGAGAGGGGTTAGGGAGTTCAGTGTGGCTATGCTTGTTGGGAGTGGAACGACTGTGGGTGGAAGAGAGGGCGAGGAAGCGAGGGCGAGGTTTACTGCTGCGGTGCATGTTTTGTATTTGCTTTCGCCAGCGCCGAGGTCGGAGGGACGGAAGATGAGGAAGGAGGAGTTCGAGGCGGAGTATTTGCTCAGGGCTTTGCAGGGGTACTTGACTACGGCTATTACGTCTTCGGCGGCGGGGATTGGGAGGGGGTTGGCGCAGTTGCCGGGGCTGGAGAGGGCTTTGACGGAGACGAGTGCGAGGTGTCAGAGTGTTACGACGCTTGAGATTTTGCTCAGGACCATAGCGCCACCGGAGCATTTACTGCTTGCGAAGGATGAGGAAAAGAGCAATAAAACGAAAAAGCAAGACGAGGATGATCTGGAAGAGGAATTTGACGATCTGGATATTGAGGACGACGACACGTTGATTGATGGAGAGGAAGAGCAGGAAAACCTCCTTGATCAATTGCTGTCCTCGCTCGACACAGCGTCGTTGGCGTCGTACTTCTGGAGATCGTTGGCGAGCTCGTTGTCCTCGAAGGTACAAGAGATCATGAGCAGAGGTGGCGTGTCAGCGCGGACACTGAAGAGTAATAAAGAGGCAGTAAGGGCGGAGATTAGAGATTGCGTGCTGCGAGGCTCAAAGATGCCAAGTCAGCTGATGGGTAAGAGTAGCTCTGGTACAGAAGAAGTCGTGGGTAATTGGGAGCGGGAGGCTGCTGTTATGGTTGGGAGCGTGATAGGTCCACTAGGTCGGTAGCTGTAGACCCGACTCATGTTACGGGTAACAACGATACATCGAGACCGTGGAGTGTAGATATCGTTGATTTGCATCATGCAACGCTATGCCGCTCAAGCTCTTGTACAGAAAAACGTCTTTTGTTCATACATCCCAAATGGCAAGTTGACATGACTTTCAGCCAAACCACTTCTTCGCACCTTTCGCCTTCGCTGCGGCCACAGCATCCTCCTTCTGTATTTGCGCTATCGTCTGATCTCGTTTCCAATCTTGAATTCGCTTCTCTTTGAAATATTTTATCTGAATTACTTTGTCAGCCTTGACCACTACATTAACTCGCAGGGATTGTCTAAATGCTTACCCAACTCCTGGCGCAATCTCGTTCGTAATCTGTGACCTCTTGCGGACAAACTTTCCTTGATTTTTCGTCTTCTCGGATGGCATCTAATATGTCGTTCTTGTCTAGACATTGAAAGAATACATCTCTTGATTCGTAGCACATTTCTCTTTTGCTTCGATCTGGTGCCACGAAGCCGCCGTCTGGTGTCTTTGGTGCTTCCGGTTGCGCGGGCTTAGAGGAGCCCGTTACCCAGTCGGGTAGTCCATATGCCATAGTGAAACGAATACGAAGTTCGAAGTTTCTTGTGTATGCGCAATGAAATGAGACAAGCGGATTAACTGCTGGTCTGAATGATACTGAGTATAGAGGCCGGACTATTGCGATGCAACTTCAATCGTGAGCAATGATGGTGATGATCTCGAGCTGTTCAACGTGCTCGGTATGGATGATTTGAAGGCTTTCAGATGCGGCGAAAGGACAGCGGACGCTAAATTTAAGCTTAAATGGGCAACCCCGATTCGCCTGGCGCGACGCCGTCGATCTATTCAAGATGAACTGAATGCGATCTGTGACTTTTTCCAACAAATAGGCATCTATCATCAGCGCATACAGCCTTCACCGAGAACACGAGAGCAAAGCAGATTGGGAGTCGCCAAGTGCTTGATAGTCCTCCCAAGTCGTTCAGATGCTGTGTATACACCATACTTGTCTCCTTCGATAGCAGATGCCACCTCGGCGCAGGAGACCACCACGCGCTGGCGCCCTTTCCGAACTCCCACCACTTAAGATCATCCGCTCGATTCTCTTGCTCCAACTAGCCTACTATGCCACTGCGATACTCCTCATCCTCTTCACTGTGGTCGTGTTCGGACAGACCTTCTCAATAGAATTGGTGTTTGACTGGAACATTGTGAAAAGGGATAACACACTGGGATGGTTGGTCGCTATTGTCTGGCTTCTTGCAAGCTTTTTAACGTAAGAATTCACCAGGACCAATTCAAGATGTGGTAGGCTGACATAGTCACAGAGTTATACCTATAGTATTGCTGGTAGCACGGAGTAAACTGGTTCCAGACTTTGCGCTGACGATACATTTTATACATTTAATTGCGACTAGTCTGTACACAAAAAAGATACCCGTTAACCTGCTATGGTGGGTATTGCAAATAGCGAGTTCGACGCTGATGATTTCTTTGGGAGTTTGGGCTTGTCGATATAGGGAGATGCAGCCAATTTCATTTTCGACATTACCGGGGAGTGCTAAGACAGGTAGCAATAAAACGCAGACCAATGGGAATACTGGAGGCCCATCGTACGAGATGGTGCTGCAAAGGGAAGATGGCCAGCCGTGAAGATGGAGTTAGGTACGGTTCTCATGATCAGGAAAAACTTATCTTACTCGGCCGTCCCGACGTGAGGCGTCTTGATCACTTTCTTGCATTGTCCGCTTTCATCTCTCGCAATTATCCATTTCCGTACGAGTGTGCGCCAATGTTTTATTTCGGGAAAACAGTTCCGTCCCCGAGGCATTACTCACTTCATCGTGAAGAATGACGATATCGAGTCGACGATCGAGGGTGTGTGCTTCACGACAATGCCACGGTCAGAGCACTGAAACTCAAGGCCTTGCGGGAGTGGTCGTCAAGAAGGTAGGGCTCCGGCTAGTTTACGTGGCTACCTGGACACGATACAGAATGGGACCCCCCATTTATTGTCCCTATGTTTAAAAGACCGCAATTTTCGTCTTCGGATTCGAGATTATTTGTGGAGAATCGGCAACCATTCTTTACCAGGCATTTAACAGCCATTCACGTTGTCACTCCCCTTTTTGGCACTACAACGGACGAATCACTAGTGACAACACCGTTGTCATTGTCAAACTGAACAGTGGAGGCCAAGCGGTCATGTTAACACTACATATTTGTCTTGGGCCTTTCATATGGTGACCAAAAATGTAAAGGTTTGGGATCCTGGTCGTAGCAAATGAGTAATGATGAAAACTAGAGGGCCATGCTTCTCTTCAGAGCATCCCGATGCTATTGGTGTAAACTTTTGTGTCTTGTACAGGAGCATAACAAGACAGTCTCGGATTTGATCTTCCATTGCTTGCGAAATTCGAACGTGGCTTGGAAAACTCAGGCCTAGGCATCGTGTACCTATGTTCCGCAGTGGTCGGTCCTGCCAAGAACTCCGCTCGGATTCACTCCGAAAATCCGCACTAGTAAGACTGGAGCCAAAGCCCCTTTCCACACATGAGCAACGACAACAACAACATCGACAACGTTCTCGTGGAGATGCTTTTGCATCACTTCCCATGTCATTGCGCTCGTTGCTTTCTTCGCTAACGCGCATTATTGTGTTCGCATCACTGGTCTCAACGGTATATTTGTACCTTTACCCCTTTTGGTCTGGCTGCGCTTTTCCTAGCACGACCGGCTCCGTATACGATGGCTTTAAGAACACTATAGCACGGCATGCAAGTCCTACAGAACTGTCCGATGAAGCGTTAGCACCTTTCCGCCTCCTCGTCCTTGCGGATCCGCAGTTGGAAGGGGACAGCTCTCTTCCCAACCCCGATGATGCTCTACTTGCAAAACTCCGTTCCCATGCGAACCGCATAACCCAAACCGAGGTTTCCGCATTAGCCTCCGTTATCTTCGAGGTCACACGAGAGTTTTTCCTTGACGACATTCCTCGCTCCCTTTGGGCTACCCGCAAGACACTCGACTTGTTCGGTAATGATTACTACCTAGCCCACATCTACCGCACCCTTCATTGGTGGACGAAGCCAACACATGTTACTGTTCTTGGCGACTTGATCGGCAGCCAATGGGTCAGTGACGATGAGTTTGAATGGCGAGGCCGGCGGTATTGGGAACGAGTCCTCGCCGGTTCTCGACGAGTCGACGATGAATACATGACTATGTATGAGAAAGAGAATGGCGATCAACATCCTATACCGATTGGCAGTAACACCTCAGACTGGCAAAAGCAAGTCATCAACATAGCAGGCAACCACGACATTGGCTACGCAGGTGATATTTCATTCGCACGGGTTGAGCGTTTCGAGCGTATCTTCGGAAAGCTGAATTGGGACATCAAGTTTGAGTACTCATCCGATTTGCTTCCGCGAGGCTACGCCGGTGACAACGTTCCAAGTTTGCATATGATAATCCTCAACTCGATGCTTCTCGATACACCAGCCTTAAACAGTACGCTTCAAATGCAGACCTTCGAATACCTCAACAACCTCATCGTTTCCCGTCTTTCTCCTGTTGACAACACTCGTAACAACAGTTTCACACTCCTTCTCACTCATGTACCACTGCACAAGGAGGCGGGTGTGTGCACCGATGGCCCATTCGTCGACTATTGGGATTTCACAGACGCGAACGGTAAGTTCGAAGCGGGGGGATTAAAGGAACAGAATCATCTCAGTCAGCACGTCAGCGAGCATGGAATCTTGCAAGCGATTTTTGGTCTTAGTGGGAACTTGGATGCGACAATGGGTGGTGTTGGTAGAAAAGGTTTGATATTGAACGGGCACGACCATGAGGGTTGTGATGTTGTGCACTATGTCGAGAGATATAATGCTACACCAGTCGTTGAAGTCAAGGTAGAGGTAGACGATGTGATGAGTCCTCCGGCTGTTGATAGTGGTCCCTGGAAAGCCGAGGATTTTCTTTTGCCAGATCAGCTTGAGAGTCTGAACCCAGACTCGCTAGCCACTCAAGACAACGACAACGAACATCGAACAGAAGACACGAACTCCCCACTACCCTCGGGTGCTACATCAGGAACCCCTATTTCCGACCCGCACAGCACTCTTCTAGACGAACTATCTACCACAACCCCCGCCTCCTCCTCATCATTAACGACACTACCAGAACCAACCGCAACATGGCGCTGGAAATCCGCTCGTACTACCAAGTACCCACCACCCAGCCCTCCCTTCTCCGATCCCCTATCCTCCACAATCCCAGACCCAATAATCTCTCTCCGCGAAATCACACTCCGCTCTATGATGGGCTCGTACTCGGGCAACGCAGGGCTACTCTCCTTATGGTTCAACTACACGACTCATACATGGGAGTACAGCTTCACGACTTGTGCGGCGGGTGTGCAGCATATTTGGTGGGCGGTTCATGTGGTTGATATCATTGCTATTATGGCGTGCGCAGGATGGGTTATTGAGTGGGTGGTTAGGCGGCGTGGTTGGGGGAGGAAGAAGGTTGTTGTGAAGAGGGTTCGGATGGTGAGCTATGTGCGTGAGAGGCCTAAGGGTTCTGCGAATGGAGTGGTAGAGGGTGATGGAGGGGTTGTGGGGCAGGTCAGGAGGGTAGATGAGATTAAGGAGCAGGCTGGGGTGGCTGGTAGGGCGAGAAGCGGTGGGAATAAGAGGAGGGTTTATAGCCATGTTGTTAGATAATGAAATGTAGGTGTCTAGAGTGTTTAGAATATTTCTTGTATGTCGGTTTAGACGAATTACTTGGTTGTTCTGATGTATCAATTCTGATCCTCCTAGCAGTAACAATCGTGCGGTATCAGTCCCAGCCTTCGACGAGTCTCTGCATGTCTTTCAGTTTCGCTGCGATCAGTGTAAACGACACTAGCTAGGCGTCGAGTCTTCAGGACTTCTAGTCTGCCTTTCGACAATACGAGCCACACAACCACACTACAGCAGGAGCCTCACAGGTCGACTTCACCGAAACAGTCCAATTATTCACAGGATTACATGCCAAGTACTTTCCCCAGATCATCACTGTGGCATTCCAGTATGAAATCCAGGCTGGCGTGGTCGATGCTTGATGCGAAATGCCATGGAAGCTGGGTGGAAGTCAGAAATTCGATAGGATTGTGCTGCATGAGAATGCTAGACTCGTGCACCCGTGAACTAAGCTGCAATGCCACGGAAACCTGGGCATTTGCTAGATATCAAGAAGTGATATGAATTCCAGGCTCTTACTCCCTATCCTGTTCCATTGCAGTCCGGGCTCTGGCGAAAAGCCTGCTGTTTCATCCTCTTCGCGAATTAGAACTCTTACGTCGCTACTTCGCCATCTGTAAGCGCCCTGCTCTCCACGTACTGTGCGGCGGTATGCAATTCATGAAAGCTGTATTGGAGACAATGCCAAAGGATAGGGTAATACATTCTCTCCTCACATCATTTCGTACTGCAAAGCCTCATGTCTCCCACCTAGCGACAGCTCAGATTGCGACATAGCGGGCGCTTCGTGGATATTGCTTCGCTGGGCATCCTTATCCTGAATCACGGTAGCTCTACTGTGCTCTTGAATCCTTCGTTTTTTGGCAATGATCTTGTGAGCCAAGTAGGAGGCTAGAAGAAGCAGTGCCACCAATCCAATCACTATACCTGCTATTGCACCACCAGCCAGATTATGTGTGCTCGACTTGCTGCTGCCAACAACCTCGACGCCGTGCTGCCTGACGGTTTAGCTGATGTCGTCACACTGGTGGACGGGGAAGAGGTTACTGTTGCTGATGTCGTGTTCGTTATCCACTCGTTTGGAATCGATCCAGTAACATTCCAGAGCCATCTCTCGTTCACGTCGTGGGTCGGAGGTGAAGGTTGTACAAAGACAGTGATGTCGTCAACGCCTCGAACGTCAAGAAAGCAGTTTGTGCCATTTGCGACGTTAGTTATCTTGTAATAGCCATCAGCATCTGATAATTGAAACTGCCAATGCTGCCACGTAGCTCCTTCATCTACCTCCTGCAACGACACCTGTGTGTGGCCATTCTCGGAGAGCGAAGCATTGTAAAACACCCCTAGGTTATACCAGTTGGATGTCGAACTGTACTTTTGACGAATTGAAAAGTAGAATTTTTGTTGTCGATGGGAATTATCCTCCACTGATTGGCTATCGCTACTGCTTGAATTGTAATGTTTTGCATCTGTATGTCACGACCATGAAGCGGACTCAAGTAGCCCAGCGGACCAATGAACCCGGCCTCGGTCGTAAGGCTGTACCAGGAATTCTGCTCGAAATTAATGGCAATCACCATGTTCGTGATGCTTTGTCGCAACAGCAGATAATGTATCTGAGGTTTCGACTTTGAGAGGTCAGGAAGACGCAGATGGATGTTCAAGCAAAGATGAACGAATGCACACAGTCTGGCGTCGGCTGAATCGGCCATTTCTCAACCATGAAGATGCTCTTGGCCCCCATAAGCCATCTGGCCACTACTGTAGCCACTCACCCCAGGATTCAGGTGAATACGAGTAGCGTCAATCTCAGAATGTTGTGGCAATCGGTGAACCAGATATACCGCTAGTCTTCCACTTGTATCGAGACACACGACCACCATCCTTGGTAGTGTAGGTCTGATGATATCAGCCTTTCAGCCCCTAATCCAAGACCTAAAGCCATGTCTGGATTTTTGTGCCGGGTTGAATGCCTAGTCATGTGAGGTCGCCTCGTCTCTGGCTGACTGACCATACGTTGTCCCAGCTCTTGTTGTATCAGCCTTGGGTGGAGGAGTGGGTCCAGACAGAGATTCCAGTGCCGCTGGGCGTTGCCGAGCTGCGACTGTGCTGCAGGGGAGTGTCTGTTGAGGGTCTTTTACTAGCAGGGGTGGTCAAATGACAAATGTAGAGTTCAGTGCAAAAGGTGTATTCGGACATCTAAAAAGGGTGTAATGCACTGCTCGATATCTCTGTTCAAGTTAAACCGTGGATCCTCTTTGCTGCTGGTCGATCATCAAAAAGTCAATTGATAGTTTCTCGAAGTGTAATGAGAGTACCACTAAGGAACTAATGTACGAAATTTTGCCTGCTTCCGACATATCTTGTGTAAGACATCCTCTCAACTCGTGTTCCATTGTTTTTGCTCGAAATGGTCGAGACGCATTGGCAGAGTCATTACGACCCGCTGCACCTTCATCAGCCTACTACATACTTATTCATTGTTGCTTAGGCAGATGTTCTGTCTCCCTTTCATATCGTGTCATCTTGCAACGCCGTGTTATTATGTATCCATCTCACCCTCGTGCAGTACATCTACTGTGCTGAACAGCGTGTCAACCATGGCTGTAGCAAAGCTTCATTAGCTACCACTACTGCAACATAGCCACAGGCTGCCAACGCCTTCGCTCCCTCACTACTGCAGGCGGAAACCCCACACTCACAACAATGTGGGGCTCTCGATTCTGGTTTGCGGCTGATAGTCAGGCGTTTTCCAACTATGCTTCACCTGCAAGCACTGACCATCTTCACAACTGAGGTACAGCTCGGATGCCCGACAACCCTGGCGATTTGCTCGCGGAAGGTGTCCATTGATTAACATCACTGTCCGCCCTGAATCACGCCAAGGCACTCTGTTGGCCTGCGGCCCCACTCGCAAGGCTGACATCGAAATCGGGCGTTACTACACCCTCTACACATGTCTTCACCGTGCGAACACCTCCTGGATTGTCCTTGAATTCTGACAACATGGCGGAAATTGGTCTTGTTCTGGGAATTGCTACCGCAGTTGCACAGTTCACCATCACTGGAGGTAACATCCTCCTAAATGGATCCAAACTGTTTTCACGCTTTCGAGATGTCCCACGATCTCTCGAACGAACTTTGAAGCAGATCCGGCTGCTGCTAGACCTTGCCGACCTAATATCGAAGAAACACGTTACGCAGGTACTTCTCAACAATGCTCCTGTATCATTGCAAGTCTCATCAGCGAGTGGATCATCGTCCTCCACCTTGCCGGCAGTCGTATGGACAAGTTGTACTGCGCAGGCACAGAGCCTGGACAAGATCATCACTGCTATGCTCTGCGAAACGGAAGATTCTCATGCACGAAGGGTGTGGAAAAATATCTTAACAGTGAAGAGAGAAGAGACAGTCCTTCGAATCGTGACTGAACTCGAAGGATATAAGAGCATATTGAATCTCTGGTTTAGCCAAGAGAATCTCTGGTTCAGCCAACAGTGTTTGGAGAATATTCATCTGCTGAGGCAAGAAGTGCATGATATCCATGAAATGGCAGGTGGTTTTCCAAAGTCCTGGGACGAAGGTCCACTAATCCCAGATAGAAGAATGAGATAAAAGCACTTAGGTCCGATATGCGGGTACAGTTAGACAGCCAACGGCAAGTCGTGCGCAATACAAAAATAAGTCGCGCGAATCAACAGCAGCGGCAACAAAGCACAGGTCTGCAACAAATCGCGATCTCAACTAGAAATCCAGCTTTGGCAAACGAAACCAGCATCTGGTCTGAATCGAACACATTCCGCTGTAGATGCAGTCCGACAGAACGGAGAAGCACTATTCGACTCTGGGATAGCAGCGTGGTGCTCCGACGTCGCAAATTCACTTGTGATTATTGTCCAATACACCAACGTTCTCCACAAACATCCGAAACCGCTGTACAGTACCGGAGGCGGTTAAGATTGTTTCCTGGTATGATGGAGATCGGGTTCCTTCTCAAGTGGACGTTCGGAATGCCCTCTCTCGGCATGTCTTTGAAGACGGAGGCTCGTCGTGAGTATCATCCTCTCTATCCATTCTTCCGTGGATTGCATTTCAAGCCCTTGGGATCATCCACCTCAGAAGCGAGGCAAAAAGAACTATTTTCTGTTGCACAAAGGAGAGTATTGCAAGCATACCAATCCGGAGAGGCGTCACCGCAAGATGTCGACAGGCACGGAAACACACTACTGCATGTGAGAGCTTACTCAATGTCAGCTTGAATCGTGTTGTGCTGATACACTTAGGTACTGGTAAATATGTATGTATATGATTATGACACCTTTATCGCCCAGATGATTCAGCTACTATTGTCGGTTGGAATGAAGGAAGATAGTGTGGACGATAACTTCCGGTAAGTGGCATCGATATATGAAGCCTTTGCCATCTGTTCAATCGTTAACACTGGTGTCGTACAGTACAGTTCAACAAGAGCTGGTGAGGATAATCACAACAACGTCGATTACAATGACTTCCACGATTAATGATTCTCTACTTGAATGGACATCATGCACTCTACCAGAGACTGTTTCTGCAACTAAGATTCTAGAATGTGTCGTCCGGTGGCCTGAGTCTGCATTGGGTAAGATTTCAACTTCTCCTCAAGCTACGTAATGCAGTAAGCTTGCAACTTCGATAAGGAAACAATAACTAGTTGATCAAGACTATGCCATCCCGCTTGGATGATTTACAATCTCATTTGCTAATAATATTGACTTCGAAAGACAAGCTAACCATTTGCTTTCTATTAGAATGGGGGTGTCCCAAGATATGCGACATAGTGACCAGGAGATCGGTGCTCGATCTCGTAAAATATGTGTGCCAGGGATCTCATCTCGAGGAAATGGTTGTTCATCAACTTACGCCACTTCATTTTGCTGCTGGTGCGCGCTGGTTAGAAGGTGTCGAACTACTACTTGATTGGGGCGCGAATAGGTATGCCCTAGATGCTCAAGGAAAATACGCCCTCAATATCGCCATTGGGAACCAGTGTGTAGAGATCGTCGAAGTTTTGTTGCGAGGAGATTGCATGCCATATTTCTTTCAATCTGAAAATCCATGGACCCAGGGAACACTATCGTCTCTACTCCAGTCTGATCTCCGCAGCAATAACGAAATTCAAAACATACTGGTAGAGGCTTTGGCGCGACACCGATATCGAATCGTGTCGCAAACCTTGTATCATGACCTGGTATTTAAGCATGAGGACGGCACAGCTATGGCCCAGAAACTGTTTGCAGCAGGCTTTTGTGAGATAGAGGAGTATAATGAATTTGGGAAGACGCCACTGATGCACGCTTGTCACTATGGTAACTCCAGTATGATTGTTTTCCTCCTCGAACATGGTGCAGATCCAGCCAAGAGTCACAGAGATGCGCCACTGATGGCGGGCCACTTTGTCTCGCTTGGTCGACGACTGCGTCGTGGATCTAACATCAACTTTGACCTTCCGCTGCAAAAAGAGGTCGAGTTGATGCAAACAGCTTTCGAAAATGCTTCGTCCACCGGTTCTAGATGTCGCTGCAGTCCAGAGGGATTCAGCCCACTAACAGCAAGATTCAGAGCCTATGCCGACGATAACTTCTTCTCAAGAAGACAAGACATCGAGGCACTGTTGCATCTTCTAAATCTGTCTAGCTTTGAGCTTAGACAGCAATGGCGGTGTTGTGTTAGAATGGAATTATTCCACAGGCTCGACATGACGCATACCTGCGTCCCACCAAAAATTATAATCCGCACGTTTCCTGAACAAGATCGCTTGGAAATTGAGGAAGAGGAGGAGGAGTTCCAATTGGAGCTCGAGTCACTGATGGACAGCTACGATGACTGGGAACAGCAATTTGACGGCGACATCATTAGCTGCGTGGACAGCTTTTTCGATGAGCTTGACCAAGATCTTCGACCACGGCACCCGGAGCGGTCATACGCCAAATGCTATAGGTCATGGTTTGACTACAGCCAGGATGTTCTAGGCGTAGGTACAATCGCAGCAGACAAGTGGTATGATTCGCGAGGCAGACGGAGGTGGAGTCACATTGAAGGGACTCAAGAAAGCTACATGCTTCGGTTGTTGTTTGGATCACCAGAATGACCTGGTGTATAGCAACATCTGACAAGAACTTTCATTCGACCTGACAATACCTACTTAATCGGACACAAAAGACTGGTACATGCAAATGTTGTTGCTTCAGCCCCGAGGCAATTCAACCACATTCACCCTATCATCTACGTATATACTTATGACTCGCTCCATAAAACCCTCAGCATTACAGCACCTGGGCTATCCAGTTCATTACATGCTGAAACTGTCACCAATGTTGAATGAACGGATTATGTAAAGCGAAGAAGACTTCAGCATATTACACGTACGCGGAAAAAAGTTATGTGAGCTGCATGCTATGGGTGTTACCTATGCACACATATTTATTTCTACATGTTGTTGGTGTACTCGCTCATACCATCGACGTGCTGTAGACATATCATGTATGCTCAAAAGTCAATATTGACCTACATACGTACATGTACATAACCTGCAGTTGTGATAGTCATGTCCACAACTGGCAATACTCTTTATTATTGTTGCAGAACTGAAGTGATTCCTTGTGCGAAGGGAAGGAACTACGTAGCTTGAAGCTACAACCGAAGCTGAAGATACTTACGTATATAGAAACATAGCTAAGCATCTATAGCTACGTCAAGGAACTGGCAGGGAGTGATGGAAGATGTGGTTGCTACATCAGCTACTTGCTTGCTTGCTTGTCTGCATCAGGGAGCTACGTAAGGGGGTGAAACAGCATATATTTCACGAGCCGCAACAGCCATGTTCTCCGAGAACGTCGACAAGAGCATGTCTATGACGAAACGACATTCAAAACCTAGAAGAAGACACCTGGAAGATCGAGATGATCAGGCAAGGATTAAAGGAGATGACCTAAATGCATTGCTTTCTACGTCAGAAACGTTTTTGATAGAGATCGGGTTTAGGGAGCCGAATTAGTAACTCCTGGCCTCTGAAGGAGCTGGTAGATTGCCAAGGTCACTTCGTGTATCTGTTCACAATGTAGGTTTTGCCGAGAAAACTTCTGCGAAAGATGCATGTACTCATAGAGTTCATGCAATTCTGGGGTGGTGTAAATTCTGGCTTGGTTTCGTCGAGCTGAATGGGTAAATGGGGTAATGGAGAAGTGTTATAGAATGATCGTGCTGCGTATCATGGAATGGGATTAGTAAGGTAGATAGGGATTGATTGAGGGTTGTGTAAGGTAGTGCTTGTACTTCTTTGCTCAGCCGGCCATTGAGCGTGATTGGTTCTGCGGGGAAAGAAGCTAGTATGACTGTGTACTGGACCGGGTGACCTAGAGTACGGAGGAAGATGTTTAGGATGGTCTTGTAAAAGGACTCTTGGTTGATATCGAGGTGTGGGAGATACGTGATAAGCTATTAGTGGTGGGTGGTAGCCTATTGACCTTTCGGCATAAGACTATGTTTTCGCAAGGTTGTGCGCTGAAACGCTGGGTGTGATGAGTTCGATCTGGTAGGACTGGGGTGCTGGTTCCTTGGAAGAGGTCTGAAGGAAGGGCGGGATGACAGGATGGCAGAATGAAGCGAGTTAGTCGGCAACGTCGCTGCTGTCGAAGCGTAGGTAGTACTCCCTTGACGAGGAGCACAAAGGATTCGATTTAGTGCTAAATCTGCGGCTGTACATTTCCGCACGTCACCTTGTCACAACGTCTGGAAGTCCCCGCTATTTGACGTGGAGGTGGCCCATTGGCCACACGACAATCTTCTTGACATAGTCATGGTTGTGTGTGGATGTATAGTAAGACGGGGTAGTCGTGTACACCATGATTAACGAAGCGATCGTGCGAATATACGAGTACGAGAAAGGGGGTCCCGGCCGTTCCAGGACTTGTCCCGATGCGCGAGCCAATATTCCTTGAAGAATCAGGCGAGCGAGGTTGGATCTTGCTAGAAACTAGGTTATGCTGGTTCTTCGCGTATCCAGTCCCTGCTACATGTCAGGTGTGCATACTAGACTGTTGAACGTCTCGCTTATATGCAACGGTCTGACAGCTGGCACACCCTCTGGCTTCCAGAACCTACATGGAATACCTCCCCGATTCGACTATAGTATGGTGAGGTGTTAGTCTTGTAAACCGTAGTGCTTCTGTTCCAGGACTGCGCCACTGTTCCGTTATAGGGCTTGAGTATTTGACGTAGTGTTCCACATAGAGTACTCTCAAGGATCTCATGAGCATTGATCATCGGTCGTGCTGAACTCCACGAATTGAAATCCTTCACCGCCCATGGTTGCACTCAAATGGTACCGTTCTCCACTTCCACCAAGCCACGATCTAATAGAAATACTAAATGCTGGAAGTGTCAAACACCTACCACGGTTGACTTGTCGGGACCTGGTAGGATAGACTCACGTTTCTGATAGTGTCAGTAGGACACGACGGCGCCGTAGCAGTGGGCTCGGTTGGCCACGTCAACTGGTATCAGAACTTCAAATTTGGAGGTACAACGACGGCTGACGTACCATCCAGAGCTTTGACGAGGACGACCAAGGGGCAGGTACCTGCATATATTTTGTGCTACCATGATACGTGGCTACTAGTAGCACCTCGTATTCGTCATCAGAGAATGAATCACTGCCTAGTTCGTATTGAATTATGCGAGGTATATGTCCGTTTGGACTGAATCGGTGTTGTCATTCGTATCAATTGTCAAATCGGGAACTCGTGGAATTGCGAGACACCGGTTTGAAATGAGTATAAAACAGGTAGACGATGTAGTACTCGAATCAAAGCTGTAGATTCACCGGTAGTATGTCACTTTGCTCCCAGCCGCGGATTTTGTTTGACCACCTTGAGCACTGAGAGGAAGAATGTTGATGTAGAAGAGTTTTGTACATATGTCATACGATCTGCGACTCTATCAGTCATTTCACCCGATTCGAATGAGGATAGTGTGGTAGGAATGGTTTCTGTGGCAGTGCAACGGATTCCGAGAACCTTTCACCACCGTGAAATAGGTGTGCAAGTAGTGTAATATCGGAGCGTAGGGAATACAGTTCATCATAGGTGTGATTGGCCATGGAGAGAATGGTCGCTCAGAATTAGTGTGGGCATATGGTGAACAAAGATCACACCGGATGTTTTCCAATCATAGGAATACAGTCTCAGGCTTTTCATGGCCACAGTTATCTGCCTAGGAGAAATCAGACCTCAAAACCGCCCTAATTTTTGACCAATAAAAACGCAGCGCGGGAGTGGTCGGCGCGTAATAGTCTTAAACGATAGGTGCAGCTGATCCTAGAGTGTCGTGAAAAAGAATACAATGCCCTCGCTGGTGGTACAATGTATAACATGACACATGACACATCTCTGTAGTCATTGCCAGATCTGATCGAAAGCCAAGGGGACATTCAGCCAAAATCGTGTGTATAGAAGTCAATCGAAGTCCCAATACGATTCAAAACGGTCTGTGCAACCTTGATCTGGATGAGCTAACCCAGATTTGTCGCTCTCAGAGGTCTCGCTTCGGGGGTGAAGTCATGTACCGAACCATGGTTCAACTGCGTAGTCGACGGCGAGTTTGGACATGGCGTAATGATCCATCCATCGCCTCTACAGTCGCTGCACACTGTCCCTGCGCTATTTGAGATCAGCACAAAAAAATTGTACGATCAGAATTAATCTCACACTGGCTCTCTCTGCCTTCCACTAGCACACTTGGGACATGTCTCAACATGGTAAATGTTGCATGGTTCGCATTTGACTCTTGCGCTCATAACCGACGAAAGTGACATGATCAAGGCGTGTCTTGTGGTAATTTCCCTCAGAGTCCCAGGCTGTCAGCGTTGGTGATTATAGCAATCTCAGTCTTCAATTGTGTTGTTCTTCGGTGAGATATCTTCGAGATGCATTTCGAGGCAAAGACGACAATCTTATATAGTCGACAGAATCCTACCGTGTGTCTACATCTGGAGCAACTAGAGGAGTGAAGAATTAACTCGTAAGCTCTCTTGATCTTGTGCTCCTGAAGCAGATTCGTGGTGTACCAGAGGCTCAGCAATATGCGATGGATACATGATTTGTGATCTTGAGGTTTGCGACGGCTCGTCAACGAGGTAACGTAGAGACGTTGAGGATTGGTGTGAACAGAGTAGGTAAGTACTCCTGTACGACCCGGGGTATAGGTGTAAACACTTCTGAGGCGGCATCGACCACAGCTAAGCCTGAAAAGCGACGAATTTTCGATCCTATCGAGACCAAGTTCTGGCGAGGTAGTAGATTCATGCTCATGTACAGTACATTGTTGCATGGATCATAGATCGCATCGTGTGACATCGGGCGGGGAACAAAAGGAAACGTCCTCTGTGGAAAGATGATTGGCCAGGCATGATCGCGCCCCCATCCTCAGCCGGGGATCCTTGACATGATTAGCGAACTCGTGCTCTTTATTTGCAGCTAGATGAACCTCCTCAGGTGTGCTCTACCAAGGTCGAGACCACACTGTGTAAGTACATTATTTCATCTTTGAAGACTCAGCCTGTGTGACGAAGATGAGCTGGCAAACACTACAGGCCATTGACCTTGCTTTTGCGTCGGCTATGCTGAAAAGAGTTAGAGCTCTGATCTGAATTCCGTTTCAGGCCTTCAGCTTTCGAAAGCAGATACTTGCTTTATGCAGTGTGAGTAAACGTTGTGTCTTCTCGCCGCGAACTGAACCTGAAATCTCTCTGTAGTGCTCCAACGATTTGGGATCCTTTTGACCTATCGCAGGGTGAAATCTAGCTGTGACTTGCCCAAGGGGTCCACTACAATCGTGGCAGTTCATTATTAACTACTGCCGCTCAAAAAGTTGGATTTATGACCGGGTTGGAGTCATTGCTTTAGCTGTATCACCGATGGCGACATGGGCTAGTCCAATAGATGAAGATTAAACATCACGGTTGACACTTGAACTGCATATGGAATTTGGTAGAACCATTCAAGGCTCAAGAATTTTAGGTGTTCAATTTGAGGCCGGAATATCTCAGAACGTTCATGTAACTTGGCATTGTAAATCTCGAAGTACACTTTACAGCAGCTGTAGCTTCCGAATAAAGTAGTGAGTGTGACAGTAACCAGCATACTTGCAAGCAATCGGACTGGACGATTAATGGTTCAGTGCCAAGACCAGAGCTAAACTCACGTGACTCCGGCCACATGTTCTCTTGGCTCTACAATACAGACCTCGGTTCAATTTAGTCTTGGCCAGCGGGATTGGAAGGTCCCGAGTCAACGAGACAAGCGAGGTAGTCGTACAGTTGGCCGAACCGTTGAAATCTCAAAAGCAATATTGAATTCTGTGAATGAGCTCTCGTGCTCCTTGTCGAAATCAAAGATAACATATATTCCTCTCTCAATATCCAAGCGTCCTGGTACATTGACCGTGCCCTCAGCCATTTGATCCAGTATTGGCAACAACTTCATCATTTACGCCTACCTTACATATAGCACCTCTAAACTATCACCATACTGACCACAAAACATCAAAAGCCCTGAAACGCCCATCATGTCTCCCACAACGAGCTCCGACCCTCCCAAAACCCAATACTTCAACGTCACCTCCCCCGACCCCTTCATAATCCACATTGAAATCAACCGCCCCAACAAACTAAACGCCTTCTTCAACCCCATGTGGATTGAGCTCAAATCCCTCTTCGAACACTACTCCCACGACCCCTCCACCCGCGTCATCCTCCTCTCCGGTGCTGGCGACCGCGCTTTCACAGCAGGCCTCGACGTCGCCGCCGCCTCCTCCCCCGACCAATCCGTCCTCGCCAGCCAAAACAATTCCACCGAAAAGACCGACCCTTCGCGCCGCGCCACCGCTCTCCGCCGCCACATCCTCGAACTCCAAGACGTCGTCTCCAGCCTTTCCCGCTGCGAAAAGCCCGTCATAGCCCTAATGCACGGCTACTCCTTCGGCCTCGCAATCGACCTCGCCAGCGCCGCCGACATCAGATTGTGTCTCTCTGACACAAAATTCTGCGTCAAAGAAGTCGACATCGGTCTCGCCGCGGACGTCGGCACGCTCTCCCGCCTGCCCAAAGTAATCGGTCTAACGAGTTTCTGCAAAGAAGTCTGCTTTACGGCGCGTGTCTTCTCACCCCAGGAAGCGCTGCAGAATAATTTCGTTAGTCGGATTGTAGATGGTAAGAAATCGGATTTGGTGAAGGAGGGGTTGGAGTTGGCTAAATTGATTGCGAGCAAGAGTCCTGTTGCGGTGCAGGGGACTAAGAATATTCTTGATGCGGCTTGGGGGAGGACGGTGGAGGACAATTTGAATTATACGGCTGTGTGGAATGCGGGCATGTTGCAGAGTAGTGATGTTGAGAGGGCTATGACTAGTGGGTTGAGGAAGACTGGGACGCCGAGGTTTGAGAAGTTGTAGATGGACATTACCTATAGGTAGGCAGGTGTCGGAATTAAGTTTACTTACGGACAGTTTATGGCGTGTACATTGCGTGGGTAAGTTTATGGTCTTCATTGGGACTGCTCTTTGGGTCATGCTGACTTATCTACCTACGACTTCTTCCAAACCTGTTCCGTCCTGCGCCCTTTGCTTTCGAGTTCTTGTTCTTGATCTTCAGACTTCGGAAGTTCAAATGTGATTGCGCATTTGGATTGATCATGCCCGGCTGTTTCCGCTTGGCGCTGTCCTTGCCTTTCACTTCTCTGGCCCTTTTATCCCCACTCTCACTCTTATTCATTCCCTTTCTGGCCTTTTGTGCCGTTCTCGCTTCGACATCACTGTCTGAAAGGGCAGAGTCATGGTCATCAGCGTCCGGTAATTGTGTCTCATCTACGACGTTGTCTGCATCACTTTCCCCAGCACTCTGGTCCGAATCGTCAGCTGCGACGAATTTAGGTTCGGCTGCTTTCCTTTGTGTTGCAGGTCGTATGTTGGACTTCTTGGTGGTTCGTTTCTGACCTTTCTTCTTGTATGGTTTTATCGTCGTTCGTGGTGTTTCGCCGTCAATGTCTGATGATGCGCCTGCGGGTAATCCGAATTGACTGTCTTCCACGAGCACGTCATCGTGTGAAACATCTCCTTCTAACTCGCGCAGCGCCTCGAGGTCGTCATCATTCTCGCCGTCGTCTATGGGTTGCTGAGCTGGCCTTGGGATATTTATGGTTCTAAAGATATTGCTTGTTGAAGATCGGAAGTGTCGTAATGTCGGTGGGCCAACGGGCTTGGAAGGTGAAGCTAGTGGTAGAGGCTGGTTTGCCTTAGGTGCTGCCGTTGCAGAAAGTAGTCGGTCCTTGAATGACGTTGAACGTTTCAGATATGTTGGTGTTGCATCCAGTCCTGTCTTATTTGCCTCCCTCTGTGGCGTTCGTCCTAGTGGCAGATCTCCCAATGATGTTTTCCTCGCTGTACCTGATTCCACCTCCGCGGTAAACAGGAACCGCTGCGTGCTGGGCGTTGCGAATAGCTGATTGAGAGCAAACCTCTTTGCATCACTCTGAGGGGTCCTCGAATGCTTTCCATAGTTCTGTCCTTCCGTGCTCTTTTGTGGCGTGCCTGCCAGAAACTCTAAGATATCTCCCTGTTGCTTGCCTGACCTATGACTTGGCGTTTGAATAACCTTCAGTGGCAATCGTCGGGCAGGAGTGTCCAAGTAAAGCTCCTCGATCTTTCGCTTTCGTGCTGAGGCGGTAGGTGTCGCACAATCCTTTTCCGAGACAGAGTTCTGCAGCAAGTCGAACAATCCAAGCACTTTCCCATCTCGGTGCGGTGTTGGTCCGATCACATCCAGTAGAACGGGCCTCAATGACTCCGGAGAGAGGCTCGCATCTTTCCGGGCTTGATTTTTCTTTTGTGGCGTTTCTTCCAGAGTCCTTCGTCTCTGCGGACTTGACCCAAGCGTACTATCTACCCTCTCGTGTTGTTTCTTGGTCTTCTTCTGTGGTAATTCCTCGAATAACTTCTCATACGATGTCTTCCCCACGAGCACATCTTGTACTTTCTGATACCTCTTATACTTCGCTGCAATCACAAGATCATTCTTGATATCGGTCTGCTTCGGTTTCCGGCCATGATCCTCGACGAAGCTACGCTCAAATTCCTTAAGCGCGAGGCGTAGTTCTGTTGATTGCGCTTGCAAGCCTTTCTTCTTCGGAGTGTCCAACAATGTCTCGAAGTCGTTCATATTGTTGTTATAATGCTTCCGTGGTCACTCGGGAAGCTCCTAACAGTGCCGGGTATTGTGATCAAAATCCGCAAACCCTGGTGCACCTCAACGCGTGAACCGCGTTTACGCGGAGTATGACGTAGCGTGTTGCGCTTGATCCTCGAGACTCCCCAGTAATGCTTAGCAAGAATATAGAGTTCTGCTAGGTTTCGGGTTGAGTTACTACTGCAACTGAACACGACGACCTTTTCGACCTTCTGTGTCAGCACTGTGATTACGAAGGTTCTACTTCAGCACGTGCCATATATGTATAATTACATGCTCAGTCTATGACGGTCGCTGGGAGCACTTCACAATACCACGAAGCTGTACTCCCGTCTTATCGGGCGAAGCAGCCAGATCTGCGTTTCCAACCATTTGCTCAAAAACCAAAACGTAGTACTGCCTTATGTTGAATGTCAATACTCAAAACTAAGATTAGTCATTTAAATATCCAATATTCACGCCGTATAGCTAAGATGGTCATTTCCACATGTGCTAAGCGTTCATGCTCGAGTTCCACTGCCACCGCTGGTCCTCGCGCTAGTAGTAATTACGTTCTCCTTATCCTCGTTATTCATAGCCATTGTAGTTCCAGACATCAAACTCTTTGATAAAGGTGTGTTTGAAATAGTGAGTTCAAGGCCTTGGATGTTCAGTCCACTTTCTCGGCTTGAGTCTCCTTCAGTGCCCTGATCCTGGAACGGTTTGGTGTCACCTAATGCTGGAGGCCTCTCCCTTCTAGCTCTGGCCTTAGCAAGCGATATCGTCTGTTGTTTATTCGTAGTCTCAAATGATGCAAGGTCGCGCTCAATCGTAGCTTTCATAATCTCACCCATCCATTTCCGTCCTTCTACAATCGTGTCGACTTGAAAGTAATGTATGGCTGGTTTCGTGAATTGAACGGCTCTACTCAGGCCACTTCTAGGGGGCACCAGCTTGAAGTAGAAGACACTAGGGAGCGCGTTGGCTTTGGTGGTCGAGGATGTGGCAACTGCGGTCGAACTGGGAGTAGATTTCGATGTGGCCCCCGTGACACTAGCATGTAAGGTGACGAGCGGATCATCATTAGCAACGAGAACTTTATGTCCTGAGATGTCAATAATACCACGCTCTTCGGTATCGTCTTCGGAATAGTAGTAAGAGAGACGACGCCCACGAAGGACAAAAAGGCGTGGTTTCCAGGTTGACATAATTCCAGAAGCCTTCTTCTTCATCCAGCCATAGTGATCGCAGTGTTTCCTGGCTTCCGACGGCGGAATCTTGAGAAGGCCATGAGTGTAAGCACTTGTCCTTTGCTTAGTACTAGGCCGAGGTCTAGCCAAATTCTTCGAGAACGGAGTTGCCGCGGCGCTCTCTTCAGGACTATCAATTTCGAAAGACGGCGTGGCGGAAGGTGTCGTAGAACCTGTTGCTGGTGAAGCAATTTCTGTTCGCGAGTTCGAGGTGTCGAAAGATGGTGTCAGCTTGATTGCATTAGACTTTTCGTCCGAGGTCACTGCCTCGGAGGTGACTCTGAAACCCATCAGTCTCTTGGCACGGTCTTGCATACGTTTTTTCTCGGTTGCTGGCGCGCTGACATTTGATGTCGAATCGTTCTCAAGATTTGTGACAGTGGGTGAGAAGCCAGTGGATGGAAGTACAGGAGTGGTCCGTTCACTGGCCGACCTTAACCTGCCCTTTTTCTGCTGATCATGATATGCTTTTGACGCATTCAAGGGCGACCTTTCCAGATCTTCATTGACTGACCCAACGCTGCTCAAACGATTGTGGCGCTTCATCATAGAAGTGCTTTTCGACTGTTCGTTGAGGCTGATTTGTCGAGAGTGAGTGGCTTTAGGGCCAGTTTGCTTACTAAGTCTATTTCTTGTCTTCCTGTTGTCGACCTCGTTTCCACTGAAATAACCACGATCCAAGTCAAGAGGGGATGTATCATATGGTACTGGTGATGGAATGGCAGCTGTCTCATCAGCCTTAACGGGTGGCCTTAGGGATGAGGCTGGTGTTGAGATCGATGTTGCTAGCGTACTGCCTGCCAGGGACCAAGTCTTGTCGCTCGACGGCTGCTTCTGATGCGGAGAACTAACTGAGGAGAGTTCGAGGTCGGGCTGCGCTCCGAAGTCAATCAGGGAGTGTCGCCTTGAGTGGCTATTTTGGTTCTGTGTAAACGTTCTAGGACTCTCAGGGCCTAATGTTGCCCTCCATGAAGCAGGTGGTGTTTGAGCAGCAGCCCAACTCTGACGTTTGGTGTTTTGTTGAGGCTGCAACGGCTGGGGCATGTCGTCGTGATCTTCAATGGTAGGAGAAGTGCTTGTTTGTCGAAAAGAGTAACTTCTCTCTTGCTGTAATCTTGAGAGAGAGGATTTGGTGGATAATCCTTGTACTGACGGTCGTCCAATGTCTTCTAAAGAGCTGTTTTGATCACGATCTGAAGTCCGCCTCGAGGCCTTTCCGAACTTGACATCGCGCTGAAAATCTCTGACCTTGTGCCACGTTTTGAGCCTTTTGCCCATAACGCCAAAGTCAAAGTCCTTCATGTATATGAAATTCTGGTCCATGTCAAGGAGCACGTCTCCCGATATCTCCTGCTCTTTGAATATGTTACAATGCTTAGGTTCGATGCCAATCTCTTTCAGATGATGGGCTACAGCAACGTGATCCCAACTCCTGACCGTAGCTTCGTCATATTCCGCATTATCCTCCTCGTCCGTTTCGGGACCTGCTACAAAAGATCGTCGGTCGAGATGGCTACTGTAATCACTCTCCGAATCGTCCCTTGCGCGCTGTGGCGCGAGGCTTTGGCGGGGTGTACTCAAGTCGGTGATATGCTCTTCAATCACATTGAGGGTTTCATTCATGACCGGACTGTCGTGACCATTGTCTTCTCTTAAAGTTTGGCCAATACTCCTTTGCACTATATCAGTGAATGGCGGGGACGGCACAGATTGTGGCGCAATTTCGTTCTCGGTGAGTATCGCAGGAACCGACTGGACATGATTTGAGCTAACGGGCTCAGGCATGAACGCCGGAGATTGTGAAGACTGTGCCATTGCCGGTGCTGGCGGTCTAGGGATGTTTTGTGTAACCGTGATCGATTGATGTACGGTCGAATTGTTCCGACTATGAGGCACGCTCCTCGTAGTGGTTGTTGGGGCCTTCGCCGTGTAAACTTCATCCCGTCAATGCCAATCTTATGCCGTTCAGTGAAATGACTTACCCCCAGGAAACAAGCCAGTCCCTCCTCTTCCCAGGTGCCTCCCCAGATACCAGCCATCTCCAAAGCCATCATCCAGTTCTATCAATTCAAGGCGTTCGGATCTGCGGAGAGTTAATTCATCACCACTCCTCGCATCGAAATCGTCTGTGCCCAAATAGTCAGTGCTTGGACAATGTCTGGTTCTGGAAGCACGCACGGATAACCACGAGAATATCTCCCGGCTGCAATACACGGCCATTCTGCTGAAATGCCATTGCGTACGTGAGTCAATACTTGTTTCACATGCTAGCGTCCACGTTGAAATATCTGGTTGTTATTCTCCGTTAGATGTTATCGAATGTGTCGCTGCGCGACAGTCTCTGAAGGGCGCAGATAATGTAGAGACATCGACAGTCGCAGGAGGTCTTGACAATTACTGCGGCTCACAATTTGCAAGAATGTTGCGAAGTCAGAGACAGTGGTAACAAGGAGTTGGTTGTACAGCAGAGTTGGATGAATCAACCAGCAAGATTGCAGTGGATGAGTAGACTTGCAGGGATTGCACGACGCTGGATCTTGCTATCCGCTGCTTGACGCCCTGATCCAGGTAACACAAATCACAAATCACCGCGACGTGCAATGCTGTTATCCTCGATTGCCGTGATATGTCACTTGTTCCTTGCAGTTTTGTACGGGAATATTATCAAACACCTAGAAATGTATGTGGTTTGTTGCAGTATTAGGTCGAAGATGTGGGAATGTTGGTTTCGGATAACTATGTCATCAATGTTTATGGCAACGGCTGATCTGCAAGGTACTATTGAAATTGTACTTATACTGGTACTAGTACTCAAACTGATGAGCTGCGAGGTCATCGCCGTTGAGCCTCTTCGGTAGTGGCTTGCGCCTCCAGCAGTAGCTTCACTGTTCCAATCATGTTCCAACATAACGGTCTGCGCTTCCCTTTAGTATGGTCAGGTCAGCGACCGACAGTACTTCAATTTGACCTCTTGCCCTATGAACAACTTGATCACTGCGGTGCCGTGGCCGAGCTCGGGCGTTTGTTTGTCATGAATTTCGGAGGTTTCAGAACGTCCAAGTAATGCATCTTGTATACCGCAAGTACACCAGTGCACTTGTTGCCAAACTTCGATCGTAACAGACAATGTTTTTCTATACTGGTTCTGGAATCATGGTACGGCTTGAAACCTTCACTTGGCCCAGATAGACTGACGAAAATAGTCGCATTCACTGCATACACGTCCTATACTCAGACCTGCAATACATCCACTGTCGTTTTGCCGCATGCAGAGCCGACACTCACGATATGCAGAATGCACTTAACACGCCTAGACGTGGTCGTCCTCCGCTTAGTCAAGCCAGGAAAACTGCTAGCAATGCTATCAATACAGATTTGGTCGGCGTCAGTCATGCCGCGAGAGATGTTATCACATCCAACGAGACGACAAATCACTTTCTGGGCACAAGCCGACGATCATGGATGACGATACCGGGTGCTGCCATTCAATCTTCTTCATCCTTCCCTGGGCAGAACCAGAATGTACCACAAGAGAGTACCTCCAATCCTTTCACTACCGCGCTAGATCATGTCTTGAAAACTGTTCCGAACGTTTCTCAAACTGGTCTCACGCCCCCTACTCCAATCATGGCTTCTACAGATAAGCCGATACTTTCCTACCACTGTGTTCCACATACACCTTCGACGCCTCCGGAGGAACCCCGTGTACCATCCACGGAGCAAGAAAAGGAACAAGATACGTGGGACGGTCAGGCATCTCTGACGTGTGCAGAAGAAGATCAACGATGGTTAGATAATAATGCAAGCATGCAGCAAGCCGTAACAGCTCAACAGCCCGAGACCGAGGTGGTTGATCTTACGGCTTCACTTGGCACTGATGTTGGCACTGATGTCGGCACGGTGAACTCTATTACATCTCAGATTGGCTCCGTTGCGCCTCACGAGGCTGAAGTCATAGACGACTTAAGCCCTTCAATACCTACTCCAGATACTTCCGCTCCCGATCAAGCTGACGGACAGGGTTTGACCCAAAACCTATTCACAGCGCCAGACGCTCCAGCTGCGAGTTTGGAACAGAGTACAGCCATGGCTCGAAATGCTGTACAAACTACTGATCAAAACACAGTCCCTCAACTACAGCCCGAGTCCATTGCTATGTACCGGTCTGCATTGCAAAACTTGCGAAATCCTATCCAAGATCCCATTGACCAACAGAGGACAAGCATGACGCCCTGCAATACCGCTTCACCTTTCGCCATGCCCCAGGACGCTCCCTATCATCCCATTGTGAACGATTCCAGACCAAACCCATCTCAAGTACTTCAGGCTGAGTCAATGCGTGGCAATTGTGCACCATCGTTGATGCTCGTGAATCGACAACAGGGTGTACCAGTTTCTGCAACTTCTCCTACCTCACCGACTACATTGAATATGGCAGTCGGATACGGTGTCCAGAGGCCACTCCTGGCTCCTCATCTGGTGTCGAATCAGCTCCCATCCCCGATTACCTCTTCTCTTGGTCAATTAAATGCCCGGAAGAGATCTTTGCCGATCGACCCAACGGTACAGGCTTCGCATAGCCAATTAATGATCGAGCAGCCAACACGGATTCAAGGTGTGCCACAGGCAGCCTCCGCACGCCCGAACCGTGCCATCCAGTCATCGCATGCTGTGACTGGTGCAAGCTTTGTGGTTGGCACGTCAATTGTGCAATCCAACTCTAAAACAACTATGACAAGCAATCGAAGTGCCTCTTATTTAACAACCTTCGAAAGTACTGTGGCTGACATGTGGCCACGGATCGCGCCTTTTCAAATTGTGAAACGGAGAATCTCATGCATCAAGCGCGCCTGTCAGCGGAACGACACGTTATTCCTACTAATCCACGAGGTTTCTTGCTTGTGAACCTTACAGAGGGCTTCCTTAGAGCAAGCCTTCAAATATGACAACGATTGTGATAGTGGCTTTGAAGTCTTGGCTCTCCTGTTAGGCAGGAATGAAGCCCTACCAACAGAATTTCTTGCATTCCTAGCTGGCTTTCCCCATTCTCCGTTCTCAATCAAAGCATCGCAAGAACTGAGCACCTGGACTCAAAAAATACGCGAATTTCTTCCTCGACTAGGCGGGAGGTGGACACAGCTTTGTCAGCATTGTTTGACGCGTCGCATGCCGCCCACCGCTCGTGAACTATACGAATTTCTGGGATGTCCATCTTCTCTTGTTCTCCAAGTGGCCATCTTCAGTGCACTCGAAGAGCAGATCCATCCTCATCTCCATCCAAACTGGTATATGCGTGCCTGCAGTCTGTTCGAGTCATCTCAAAAGCCTCACTATGAAACTGACGTATCCCGATGGCTGTCGCCAGTGGAGGATGTCAATGCATTCGCCAAACTCTACAACGAGCAGTTAAATGCCTACCACCAAACAATGGGAAATGCGAATGTCGTGCCTGGTACACAGCCCTCGCCCAATTTTCATCCGAGTCTTGTCCACTCACAGTATAACCCAGCAACTGGTCTATCTCACGGAGCACAGTCCACTAATCGTCCACGCCAGCCAAGTACGGCATCAGCCACCTCTCGAGCTACTCGAACGGCGAGTTCGTCTCTGCCATCCTCACACTTGATTCCCACCCATCCCATGACTGGATCTTTGCAGCACGGAAGCCTCAATTATCCTCAAATCACACAACTCGCAAGACCTGCAGCCGCGCCAGCAAATCAACCTCCGGCCATACCAAATCGGAATCGATATAGCCGTCATCCAATACACACCAATAATCCACCGTCGCGGCCTTTACCACCCGAAACTCTAACGAACGTACCTCAAGCTCAACAGCTACCCTCTATGAATATGGCGGGCAATGGACAAGCATTGTTGCACAGTCTCGGTCCAATTCAAAACGACTTCATGCGCCAGAATATGATTACAACGAGCCAAGCTCCGGTACAGCCTTCACAACAAGGCCCAAGCAGCATACGAACCCCGACAATACTGGCACCGGCGTTGCCCTTCAAGTCAGTTCTGGTTCACGACGTGAGGCTACTTCCAGATATCAATGCTCTACCACCACTGCTTACCAATCCAGATCCTGTGCAAGACGCACTTCACCAAGTTCACTTACGGCAGCCGGTCGCAGTGCAGAACGAGGGGGAGACTCGGACCTACCAATTTATTGATTCGTTTGTGCTGGAACCATACGTGTTCCACTCGGATAATATCTACTTCGAGGTTCCATTCTCTATCTCTGACAACATTCTCAAAAATCGACCACAGACTGTGCATGGTCCAGAAGATTCACTTCAACTTCCTACCCCGATAGTTTGTAATGATTCGGTGGTTCTGAACTTTCGCTGCATCAAGGTTTCTGGTGACGAGCTCGTGGACATTCAGAATGTTGACCTACCAACCTGGGCTGCTTGTCAAACTTCTTACCCTGACCACCTCTTCGTTTCTCTTAACAGTCGGCACCTTGAATTCAGGCGGAAGCGCAACCATAAACGTGACTTGCCTGTGGATATCACTGGCATGGTCTCCGATGGGAACGTCGTGAAAGTCTCCTTTCACCCTGGCAAAGATGATCAAGGCAAGACTTTTGCCTTTGCCATTGAAGCCATAACTTTCCAGGGTCATAACGCTGTCGCCGCTATGTCCAGCAAAATCACGGCTGAAGAGTCTCTGCACGTAATCACTACAACCATGAAATCTGTGGTAGCCGACCACGACGATGTCGCAGTGGTCAACGAAAGCATGTCCATCGACGTTACCGACCCATATTTATCTACTCTCTGGGCTACACCAGTTCGAGGTCTCCGATGCAAACACAAAGAATGCTTCGATCTGCAAACCTTCCTGCAAACACGGCCGTGTAACATGAAAGGTTCTCCTACAAGTGTTTACGACTGGAAGTGTCCACTGTGCTCTAGAGATGCACGACCAGGCAGCTTGATCGTCGATGGTTTTATGCAGGAGGTTCGGGAAACACTAATCAAGCAAGGAAGAGAAGATGCACGAGCCATCATTGTAAAAAAAGACGGAAGCTGGACAATCAAGGAAGAGAAGCTAGAAGGCACCGGACTACTTAGAAAGAGACAAGAATCAACTGCAACGCCAGAGGCAGCAACAAGCGGCGCGAAAGAGCCTACTGCTAATCTGGACTTCATGACTTTCAGTAATACGACGGGACAGATGATTGATACGACAGTACCCATGTCGACTTCTAGAGCGGTGGAAATCATCGAGTTGGATGATGACTAGTGAATGACGACTCGACTGACATGCAAGCGATTATTCAATCACACACATATAAGCCCTCATTAGTGTACTATACCCATGCATTTAGCGAGGAAAAGCGAATCAGCGTTTTGTTTTATTCTGCCCACGAATGTGATCAGCTCGATTGAATTAGGCAGAGCCGAGCTGCGCTGGATATTTTATTACAAAGTGATACCCCTTTTGTCTTAGCAGATTCGTTGTACGTTTCGTTTTTCAGGATCAATTTGATTCGATGAGGCAGGTTAGGTAGATTAGAATAGGTCGCTGCAACGATAATGATATAATCTGTGCCGCATTGCATATACACACTACTACATACGTACCTTGGTATGGAAGTACTAATGAGACAAGTTGCACGGTATATATATAGGTAGGTATCTAAGGTCTTCCCATCAGCCCGTAGTATGTACAGTAAAACAACGGAACACTGAACGTCGATAAACCTGGGACATGTATCTACCATCGTATCCGAAGATCCAGTGAATCCACTAAGCTAATACACCATGATCTCATAAACGGAATACGTACTACTGTAACGCATAGTATTAAGATATATACATAAAAGTGCTTGCGTAAGGTAGTCGGCCTACGTGTTACGTACGTAAACATACTTACTACTGCCTCACCAGCAACACGTGCATTAGAACCAGACCGTATAAGCATTTCTACATACCAGCGGCGTGTTCGTAACGTGTTACACGTGTTCTAGTGTATTAAACCTAAGCTATTCAAGGGTGGTGAGCTGTATGTTCAATAAAGACGAGGAGAAAAAGAAGCGAGGGGGTCGAGAATTGTACGTGGAGCAGATGGTTGATGGGGAATTGGACACTGTACTGTAGATGGATGGTTGGTTGGTTTGATTTGTAGAGGAGATGTGGATTGTTGTTCGGTGGGAGTGTTGGTGTACAGTGTGATGGACTGGGCTGGGCAAGGGATGGACGTGCTATTTGCAAAGAGAGGGATCGGGGGAACAGCGCGGTAATGCATGTATGTATATGGGTATATTAGAGGAGAGGATAGGATTTGAACTCATACGTGTAATACAGCGGGTATCCCACCGCCAACGAGCGAGTGAGCGGGCGATTAAGAAAGCTCAGCAAGGTCGTTTCGCTTTGTGAAGTTCAATTGTATTTCGTCTAATGCATGCGCTGGCATTCACGACTCCTAGTACCAGTACTAATGTCCTGGTACCGTGTCATCTCACAAAGTAAACGTACTAGTAAGCGGCAAATTCCTCGAACTAGCACCCACAGACACCGTATATGCACTACCTGTGATCAACTTCCAATTCTGTGCCCCAACGTCCCAAACACTGAGATCTCTCCGCTGTAGCGGGAACGTCACGGTCGCGGACGCGCCAGGCGTAAGATAAACTTTCTCGAAACCGCGCAACTGGCGTATCGGTTGGCCAGCGGCGGGGATGGAGATGTAGAGTTGTGCTATCTCGGCGGCGGCGACGGAGCCGGTGTTTGTTATTGTGGCTGTGACTTGCAGAACATTGTCGAAGAGGTCGGCGTGGCCGCCGGAGATGATTGCGCCGGTTGGGTAGGTGGGAAGCGTGCTGTTGCTGCCGGTGATTGATTTTGTGGTGAGCAGGTTGGAATAGGCGAAGGTTGTGTAGGTTAGGCCGAAGCCGAATTCGTAGCGGGGGGTTATGTTTTGGGCGTCAAAGGCGCGGTAGTCGATTAGGAGGCCCTCTGTGAAGTTGGATTGGGGGAAGAGTGCGTATTGAGAGCCTATGGGGGGAGTTGGAGTGGGGGAGAGGAGGGCGCCGTAGTCGGATTCGTTTTTGGCGACGGTGTAGGGTAGTTTGCCGGATGGTGAGATGTCGCCGAACAAGATTTGTGTTAGGGCTCGGCCGGAGTCTTGACCTGGGAGATGGGCGAAGAGGATGGCTGTTACGTTTGGGTGGTTGACGAAGTTGTCGACTAGTCTGATGCCGGCGTTGTGGATTACGACGATGGTGTTGTTGCATTGTTTTGCTATGTTGTTGACTAGATTGTCGGAGAAGGAGTCGTAGAGGGCTGGTCGGTCTATACCTTCACTCGATTCCGCGTTGATGAAGACGAGACATGCATCTGTAGTGCCGGATACAGAAGATGTGCTGTTTACTGTTTCGGTGTCCCAGAAGACTTCGATGTTATTGTCCATAGCACGGGCTTGAATCGCGGAAAGTGGGTCAGAGATGTATGCGGGTGTTGTAGCACCACTGCCGCCGCCTGTAACGATGGTACCGTTCGGTGCATAAGGCAGGAAAGTAGTACAAGGCCCGAAGGTTGCACTGAAGCCGCATAGTACAGCTTTGAGGTCTGTAGATTCGAGGCCAAGAGACCAAGCTGCTAGACCAGGAGCAGGGACGTTGACGTTTGGTGGTTTGGCATCATAACCATAAACACTAAGCAGTTGCGGGGATTTGAGCGGAAGAGCATTGTTGGTGTTCTTGACAAGAACATGTCCTTCTATTGCAGCTTGCATAAGACCTGCGCTTGCAGCCGGGTTGCGGGCATTGACAACTGGATGTGGTGCGAGGAGATTGGCAGGCATACCGACGCCACGAGCTGGAAAGGTGCCACTGTTCTGGTTGGTCAGGAACCAAGTGGCCATGACACGGGTGGCCATGTCGTCGAGACGAGATTCAGGAATAGTGCCATTTTCGACAGCTTGGGTGAGGTTGGGACCCCAGTAAAGAAGACCACTGGGCATGGCCATGTCTAGTCCTGCTTGCGCTGAGGCAACACCACTATGCTGTGCGTACCACTACAGAAGTTAGCAAAGTCGTGGTCGTACAATAATATAAGTTTTCGAAGGTGCTTACTTACGTCGGACATAACAAAGCCTTCGAATCCGAGCTCAGTCTTGAGAAGGCCATTCAGGACTTTGCTGTTCTGGCAGGCATGGGAATTGTTGATACGGTTGTAGGAGCACATTATCGCCACGGTGCCTGCTTGGACAGCATCGGCGAAAGGCCATAGGTACAGCTCGTGAAGTGTAACGTCGTCAACGTTGCTTGATAAAGATTCGACAGTCTGATTGTTTGTATTGGTACCCGGGTTTCGATCAGTTTCTTGCTCATTGCCTATCAGGTGTTTCGTGCAGGTTCCCACACCATTCGACTGCAGGCCTTGGATGTGTTGCGCGGTAAGCTTGCCGGAGAGGTAGGGATCATTGGAGAAGCCCTCCCAATCTCGGCCACCTTCGGCGACACGGCCTAGGGGGCCAACAACGGGACCTAGCTGAATATTGACACCCTTGGTACGGAACTCACCACCCATATCAACGCCACGTTGATAGGTAAGAGCCTTGTTCCATGAAGCGCCGACATGAACGCCGCTGGCGTAGCCGTTCACATAATCAGTGCCTCTTAGACCATTACCTGCATCATTGACACAGAGACCAGGAAAGTTGAGCCTTGGGATTGGATAGATGTTCCCAGAACAACCATTGGTCGTATCTGCGAAGCCACCCGTAAGGTTTGTCTTTTCATCGATAGTGAGTTGTGCTACGAATGCCCTGGCCTGACTGTATGCTGCCGCCCATTGTCCGGTGCCCTGGCCTTGTGGAGAAGGATAGACTGGCTCACTTTGACCGTAAAAGTATGTGTCACTTGAGATTTGAGCCTGGGCCAGACCCTGTTGGAGGAGAAGTAGAATTGCTCCTGAAGTGAACGACCTCATCTTTGATGTATTAGTGATCTAACATGGGAGAAGTAAGAACTGTTGCAAGTGGAATTTATATAGCTTTTTATAAGCATGATGGGTTAGGCAGGAAGCTCTATCAAGCTCACCTATCCGGCTTCGGAAACACTCTCAGGCACTGGTAGCTCTGCACAACGACTGCATTGATTCCCTCAATTGCCGAAGTTTTACTGTCTCCTACGTCAATGGTCAGGTACAAGTGGCGAGCTCCCGCACCGATGCTGCAAGGTCACCACAGTAGCAGGAAGGTAGCAGCCGAAAGTTTCATCATTGCCATCTTGGCGCCAAACCATCAATTAGACAAAGTTTAAAGTCTCTGCAATTGGATGGATTGCCGGAAGAGTCATGCAATGCTCCAGGATTAAAGTGTGTTGGATGTCATGCTTGTTGTAAAGCCGGCAATAACTCGAGATAACCCGACGAACAGCCGGCGATGATGAGCTGGCATCAGTATTGCGGAGGTGTGGACGGGGTGGCTAGGAGAAGCGAAGGAGATTTGTGGATGAGCGGAGCGTGAAAGGTTTGCCGACTCGTTAACCGATGTGGAGGAGGCGGAGGAGGACGACACAGAAGTATTGCCGAAGATATGCCTATTCGTCAAGCCGATCAAAATGAAGATGACTTGCTTCGGCAGTAACCATGTTGGTAGCTGCATACCCCATTGTGTATGCAGAGCTTTCATTCAAGAAAAAAAGCTACTGTAGGTGTGGTGTGCAGTACAACAGTGAGGATCTTCATGTTCACAAAATTCGAGTGGCTTTAGGGAGCTCTGGTGCGCCCCATTTCTGATGACGAGGTTGGCGAGTACAGCAGACTCGGAGTTGATTCTTCTCTAGGTATGGTTATCACACAGTGTTCGGATAAAACATCTGATACCGTCCTTATATCTATAGCTCCCACAATGCTAGAACACAATTCGTGCACGGTGAGAACACAGACGGTTGTGGTTCATTACTGTACACTAATAAGGTTGTGGACTTGGCTTGGAAACATACAGGACAGTCGGCCGTGGTGGGTCACGAGGTATCTCATCTGGTTTCCGTGAATCGGTTATGGTTGCATACTTTCTTACCCCAAAATTATGAGCATAGCATAACACTGTAGTCTGCCAAATTCCCCATGCTTCACCGGCAGTGTAAATGGACCACGGATGTATTCCGAAATGGGGTTAGGTCTGTTGTGAATAGTGTCAAGTATTTTGCTAACACACTTTCGTGTGGGAGACCGCAAGCGAGACTCTGTCCCACTTTACCATCAGTATGCGTTCTGCTGGATCACACTTCCTTTCCACAACGTGTAAATGCAATCGACCATAGCACATGTCGAAACCACGATATAGAGTTCACAGTCTCATGCCGCCTCGTCCAAAGTTGCTGCCGCTGCCATAGCGTACTCCAGCAGAGGACCACACAATCAGGCTGATGAGTGCCTCTACGCCAGCCAGAACTGAGATGGACGGTGGTTTCTCCCTCAGTCGATGACCCTGACGGAAGTGATTGCGCACAATGCCTACCAAACTTGGCGCTATTGCACGTTCATTTCAGCAAGAGCTTCGATTGGGGAAAACACAAGTAATGAAGCTTGAATGTAACTGCAAAGCCAATGTTCACACACATTATGCAAGCATGGCAGCTGGCGTACGTTCGATAGAAAACATATTGGCAGTGTTGATACTCGGGCGTTCTACCACCATGTGATAGCGTATTAAACCACTGCCATAGCTGGTTCATTGAACAAGTGTGACAACTCCAGCTTTGACTTTAACCTCTTCCACACAAGAGCCCTACCTACGACTTGGTCCTCGTAAACGCTGTCCTGACGATACCTATAGCTTCAACTCTGCCTGATTTGCATATGAGCGTTTGTTCTTGTACTGCAAAAGTGTACAGTATTCCATCAATTGAGCTCGACAGTGGAGACAAGGAGTTATCGGGTGGCGCGGAGGGGTCAATGATGCAGTTTAGCAGGCCGTAGAAATGCGGGATGCATCCATTGCCCAAACCATTGATATCGTGAACCCGATTGACTAACCTCCCCTCCTCTCGACTGACGAACAATTGAGCATGGAGGCGACCTCTGCTCGAATGGCGGCGGCGAGGCACCAGTTCGAGGGGTTTCCTGCTCCTCGAACGCCGCTACAGCGATATATCTGTGCGTCGCATTCTGGCCAAATTGACCTTTGACCATTTGCTGATTGCCTGATCACAGACAATGCTTGCGATCCAATGTCCAACCTCGAACCCAATCTTGCTCTCAATCTTGAAATAGTTGATTTGATCAACTCGAAAAAGGGCAACGCTCCGCGCGAAGCCGCTGTGCAGATTGTACAGCTGATCAACCATCGCAACCCGAATGTCTCGATCTTAGCCTTGTCTCTCCTCGACAATTGCGTCAAGAATTGCGGATACCCCTTTCACTTGCAAATAAGCACGAAAGAGTTCCTAAATGAACTGGTTCGACGCTTCCCTGAGCGACCTCCACTACGAGCAAGTCGAGTACAGGCAAGGATTCTGGAAGCTATTGAAGAATGGAGAGCCACAATATGTCAGACATCAAGATACAAGGAAGATCTGGGTTTCATTCGGGATATGCACAGGCTGCTACTCTATAAAGGATATATGTTTCCAGAAGTCCGAAGAGATGATGCTGCCGTGCTGAATCCTGGCGAGGTATGCAACTGCTATCTTGCATGCAGGTGAAATTGCTGATCTCGTTCTGTAGAGTCTCAAATCTGCCGAAGAAATGGAAGAAGAAGAGCGTGCTGCTCAATCCGCTAAGCTGCAGGAACTGATCCGACGAGGTACACCACATGATCTGCAGGAAGCGAATAGATTAATGAAGGTCATGGCTGGTTATGATACGCGAAACAAGACTGATTATAGAGCTAAAGCCGCCGAAGAAGTGTCAAGGGTACAACAAAAAGCCAAGATCCTGGAGGAAATGCTCCAGAACGTCAAGGAGGGCGACAAGATCGAAGAGGGTGATGTCTTTGAGGTGAGGATAGTGGCAAGTGAAAAAATTCATACTGATCGAACCAGGAACTTGCGAACGCTCTTTCAAGCGCCCATCCAAAGATTCAGAAAATGTGTGAGGAAGAATCCGAAGACGCCGAAGCGGTCAATAAACTGCTCATAATCAACGACAGCATACATCGAACTATAAGACGGTACAAACTGATGAAGGCTGGCAAAGTTGACGAGGCCAACAAGATTGAAAAAGGCACACTCGGAACGACAACAGGGGTTGGAAGGAATGCTGCCAATGAGCTGTCACTAATTGAATTTGATGCGGAACCATCAGAAAATTCAACTCAAGCTTCTTCTTCCGGGCAAAACGTTTCGAATGGTTCATTACTGGAGGATATATCTGGCCCAGCAGCTTCAACAAGTCAGACTACAGTAGAAGACGACCTATTAGGCCTGTCTATCGGCGGTCCACCAGTTTATGGTGGAATATCTTTGGGCGGACCCATGTCATCGGATTTCTTTGGCACAAGCACAACGTCGCCGCCTGCACCCCAACCTGCACAAGCAACCACATTAGCTCCTGCACCTACCACAATACAAGCTCCAAAACCGAACTACGATGCATTTGCCTCCTTGTCGAGTTCTCTTCCTAGGTCGAAGCCAGCAACACCCAATCCAGCACAGCAGCAGAGGCAAACTTCCACATCAATACCACCGACTGATCCTTTTGCAGCACTAATCTCGTCAGTACCTAGATCAATCACGCCCTTGGGACAACACAACGGGCATCAACCAATACCAAACAGTCTTCCACCAAGCGGCCTCGCCAATACTACTAGCAATTCCACAAACACCAAAACTTCCACTACCGCAGCAGATGACGAATGGGACTTCGTATCAGCTCCTCCTGAGCAAAGCTCCCAACTACCACAAAAGAGCACCCTAACCGTGCACGATAACGGCAAGGTTAAAATCGTTCTTGAGTGTATGCGCCAACCCAACCAATCAATGCAACCCGTGCCAATATTCATTCGCGCTTCATTCACCAACCCGACAACTTCCCCCATCAGCGAACTGCACTTCCAAGTAGCCGTCGAAAAGGCATACTCACTACAACTGAAACCCCAATCAGGAAAACTCCTACCGCCGTATTCAGCAAAGACCATTACCCAAGAACTTCAAATAAGCAACGTGCCCGAGGGTAAAGGAACGGCAGTTAAAATCAGGTTTAAAGTAGCATACTCCCTGAATGGCACGCCGCAGGAAGAGCAAGGGATGGTGACGAGTCTAGGTATTGCATGAAATGAAATGAGACATGATATATGTGACCAATCTTTCATCCCATCATCCACCTGCATCTATTCCCCAGCTTAAAATGGATGTCTTGAATTTTCCCTAATTTATTCTAACCTGACATAATACAACACGACACGATACGGTGCAACGCTTGTTAGAGCACAGCAAAAGGTAGGTAGTGCCGGAGTATTCCCTTACCACCGATGGACTAACCAGAGTTGTAAGTTCTTAGGTCTTTGAGCAGGGCACGATCTTGTTATGATATTATGGTTGACGCAAGGCTGCAAGACCGCATCTTAATTCAAGAAGAAAAACCACGTTGGTCACGTCCAAGGATTGAACAGACGACCAAAATGGCAAAAAGGAAGTTATCTGTCCCTAGCAGTGCGCTCTAGGCCGGACCTACCCCCTTTTAAGGTACTCGATCGAACCTGGTGTGGTATTCCCAGGATCTACCCCTAGCAGTGCGCTCAAGTAGTAGACCAACTCCATTAGTAAGTTGTTACACTTACCAACTGGGCCGCCAGCAAGTTTGTGGGCTCGCTTGGAGAATAATTTTGCGGCTTCAAAATAATAAGGGCTTAGGGTGAGCTAGCAAACGCAGCCTTTCTCCAGTCATTGCAAACAGATATATTGAGTAGTTTGAAGTCTGTATTGTCAAGAACGCGGAAGTCGATTGCGATTGGACCAATGCTTTCGAGGCACGAGGGCCTCCTCGGCCTAGATACTGCACCTGCACAGAAGAGTTGATGTGGTCAACAGGCTTTTCGACGGTTGGCTGATGCGTTGAACACTCAGCTGGTGCTTGCATTCAGGATAATCCACCTCTGAGAGTGCCGGATCGATGCAAAGCAGACTCAGTTTTGTATAACGTCACGCCAGGGTGTGAGGGGATGTTTGATTGATATCAGCGGCCACGGTTCAGTACTCATGCAACGAGCTCCTCGCTACTCAAATACAGACAATTTTGGCAGACAATCTTGAGTGAAACTTACCTCACGCCGAACAGCTATATAGCCCATACACTGTGGGCCCGTGGAAAGCGAGGCTCTGCTCAGAGGTGCTGTTCCCATGCACTCTGTTTGAATGTTGGTCCTTCCTCGTTGTCTTAAGGTTTATCGACCTTCACCACAGGCCAAAATTTGATTCTCCCCCACACTTGACTGCATCAGGACAAGCGTACATCTGGGTCGAGCTGCCCGTTGCAGCGAACCTCGGCCAGCCACGCTTAAAAGATTAAACTGTATTCCGCACCCTGAGCTCTGTTTTGGAGTAGCAACCGTAAATTTGTGAGTAGGATATTTATCCACCAC
Source organism: Neophaeococcomyces aloes (assembly GCA_022813445.1). NCBI lineage: Eukaryota > Fungi > Ascomycota > Eurotiomycetes > Chaetothyriales > Neophaeococcomyces > Neophaeococcomyces aloes. Next base: position 2,608 of record JAKLMK010000080.1, on the reverse strand, counting down.
ACCAGCACACCACGTCATGTGGATTGGTGTAAAGGGAGCCCCTCCATGTCCTGAGGATAAACAGTTGTGTTGTGGGTGGGTGGACTTTCCATGAATTTAACGATGAACCCCGAATTGGAGGTCGAATGTTGCTGGTAAATACCGACCTGTGCTCGAGCTGAACTTGACTATCTATCTCTCCTGCCCGAACCCATTATCTACACAAGAGACAGGTCCCTTCTACAGCTTGTCTTGTTATTCATCCATCGTTTTGACAAACATGCCTCTCACCGCGCAGCACATATATCCGGCCACGGAGCCGGCTTTCAACCGTCATGCCAGCAGAAGAAGCACAGTCCATAGCACGAGTGGCATGGTCGCATGTAGTCAACCATTAGCAGCCGAGGCTGGTCAACGTATCTTGAAGATGGGAGGAAACGCGGCCGTATGTCCTACGAGTTAGCAATACAACTTTGCTGATTAGAACTAGGATGCTGCAGTTGCGGTCGGTTAGTAGCCGTTATATCAGAGTCGTTAGCGTTGAAAGCTTACCCTGTCCTTAGCTGCCGCGCTCAACATCACCGAGCCTGCCTCGACTGGCATTGGTGGTGACATGTTCTGCCTATACTGGGATGCAAAGACGAAGAAGGTTCATTCGCTCAATGGATCAGGCCGTGCGCCGAAGAACACCACGTTGGAGCAAGTACGAAAAGAGTTGGGCCTCAAGCCAGGCACAAAAGGAAGTATACCAATGAACAGTGCACTAGCGACGACTGTGCCAGGCGCCGCCGCAGGTTGGTGGGATACTGTTGAGAAGTTCGGCAGCGGGAAATTGACCATGGAACAAATCTTGATGCCTGCCATCGAACTCGGCGAGAACGGCTTTCCTGTTTCAGAGCTAAGTGCCTCATTCGTCAGTTCTGTCATCTAAAGCATTCCGAGAATATTGCTGATAATGACCAGTGGAAAATTGGTGAGAAACTGATCCGAAATGCCTCTCCAAACTTTCGAGAAACGCTCCGACGAGACCCCAAGGCCGAGAGCTTTGTTCGGGCTCCACGCGCGGGTGAAATTATGCAGAATCCCACACTGGCCAAAACCTTCCGGACTCTTGCAACCGAGGGCAAGCAAGGTTTTTACGATGGTCGCATCGGCAATGCTATAGTTGATGTGGTCAAGCTGACTGGCGGCTTCATGGAGCTGGATGACTTGAAAAACCATCTCGAAATCGGCACAGTGGAGACAGAGCCTATATCATTGCAGTTCACAGGCCAGAACATTTCTGCAAAAAGGATAACCGAAAGTGATGGCAGTTCGAGCGGTCACTCAGTTGAGCTCTGGGAACATCCTCCGAATGGTCAGGGGATTGTCGCGCTTATGGCGCTTGGCATCATCGAGGAGCTGGAAAAGAACCGAAAGATCAGGACCTTTTCTCAGGAGGACCACAATTCAGCGGATTATCTCCATGCAGTCATTGAATCTCTGAGAATTGCATTTGCCGATGCGAACTGGTGGGTGACTGATCCTGACCATAGCCCGGTGAAGCCAGCAGAGATGTTGTCGAGGCCGTACCTTGCCGAGCGGGCCAAGCTTTTCGATGCATCCAAGGTTGGGCGTCCTCGAAATGGACAGCCCGGGCCGAGCCCAGCCCAGAACCATAGTGACACCGTTTACTTCTGTGTTACGGACAAGGATGGCAATGGTATCAGTTTCATCAACTCTGTATACTCTGGATTCGGTACGGGCATTGTTCCCGAAGGTTGTGGCTTCACTCTGCAAAATCGTGGTGCAAATTTTGAACTGGGTCCTGAAGACCACCCCAATGTCTACAAGGGCGGCAAGCGACCATATCATACTATCATCCCTGGCTTGCTGACACATGGGGATGGCGACAAGCGCGAACTTCACAGTGTGTATGGTGTGATGGGTGGTTTTATGCAACCACAAGGTCATGTGCAGGTGCTCCTCAACATGGAGGTCTTCGGCATGAGCCCTCAGGAAGCGCTAGACGCACCTAGGATCTGTATAGGCGCAGGCATGCCCGGCGAAGGTGAGGAAGATAGCGAAGATGCTGACGCGACAGTCTACGTTGAGGAGGGCATTGATGATGCAGTGGTCAAGGGGCTACGGCAGATGGGCCACAAAGTCCAACAACTGACTGGCTTTGAGCGCCGCATGTTCGGCCGGGGCCAGATTATCCGAAGACATGTCGATGATCTAACGGGGCAGGTTGTGTACAGTGCAGGTAGTGACTTGCGCGGCGATGGATTCGCTCTACCAGCATAGATCTCGTCGTCGCACTCTGCTGACTTAGGCACGTGAAATGCAATGGTGAAGCTTTAACTTATGTTCATGGTCTCTGTGTAGAGTCCCGTCACCGATAAATTGGTAGAGTACTACATATGTACCTAGGGTTGCACTTGTACTGTAGACTCAATGTCGCATGCTCAGGTTGTGGTATCGAGATAAGACGTTATTGATTTTCCTAATGCGGCTAGAATCGGCGGACCTTGCTTTTTCGTGGCGCAGCTTGATTTCCTTCCTCTGCGAATTACAGTACTACGTCATTAGTTTGAAACCTTTTACCTCGATTTTTAGAACCGTGTATTTGCGTTCCCACGACCTTTCG